>JAMKPZ010003079.1:0-17684 GCA_024699675.1 Amphibolis antarctica
AAAAGACCTGCACATGTACCACTCAACCACCCAAAAAAAAAAGAAAATACCACTCTACCACACAAAGCTCTAGCAGGCTCAACCTCCTCTCTTGACGGAATCCAGTGGAAATGAAATCCGCCTTGCACAAACAACACTTCACTGGGAAATGAATTCATTTCATTTCCTTTCCTTTAAATTCCGCCATGCACAAACACCACCATAAGCAAGAAGTCATAGTCTTTAATGAATTCAACCTAACAATGTTATCTCATGTTAAACTCCCAAGTAAAAATATACTTTAAGCTCTAATGATAAGTATACAATTTGTTAGGATCGATGGCTTCACTAAAGGGAGGTGAATAATGAATAATCTAAAATATTCAATTAAAAGCTCAAACAAAAACAGTAAAAATGGCAATAATAAAAGAAAACAGAATTTTTATAGTGCTTCACCCAAATCCAGGAGTAATTCACTCCTCAAGGCCTTCCTTGAGAATTTTCACTAACTCCTGGCTACACTAAATAGATTGTCACTTTATTCGGGAAAAGATTTTGCAGTTACAGTACACACGAACAACTGATCAAGTAGCTGATATTTTCACAAAGCCACTTCCTAGTACTGTCTTTGAACGTTTCATTTGTAAACTGAGTAGTATAAACATTTACACCTCCATTTAAGGGAGATATTGTTAGCTTTGTTGTGTAGTTTCCATTTCTTTGATTTGTTCATTCTTTGTATTTCAGGTTCGGATCCTCGATAACCCAGTCCGCACCTAGTATACTATAAATATCGATTTATTGGCAGGTGGCCTGCCTGATGAATAATATTGGGGTACATTTAACTTTGTTCGCTTTCACCTTATTTCTCCCCTCTGCAGGGTGATCCATGATCCAGTGGCAGATCTCGTGTTCTCAACTTTTCTACACATTGTCACCCATGAACAAAGAACATTGCAAGCATGTACCTTTTCTTCGATCTTCTTCAAAAGTATGTACGACGACAACATCTCGCAAACCATGATTTCTATATAACGTGAAAATTGCAGTGATTTGGTACATACATAGTGCATATAAAAAGTGAAAGTGGTCCACTCACACTACGGCCCTGCACGATACAACTTTAGTATTAGTGGCAAAAGAGCTCTTGTCGTTCTCTCGGGTCCTACATGTTTTGTGCTCTCACCTCAATAACATAGAGTATTTGTGCCTATGCATGAAAATACATTTTCGGTCTGTACCAGATGTTTCTTGCAAAATGAAGAAGGAATTTGCTCTTTATATGTAAGGGAGGGCATCAGATTCTCAAGGTTGAAATTGCTTTTAGAGGAAATAGGGGTTGGCTGCAGGTTGTGAAGCGTGGATACGGAGGAGCCGAAGAACTCGTGAGCAACTAGCCGATCGATGTGGGGGTTGGTGATGTGCTGTCGTGCAATTAAGACGAGGATCGACCGTGGTGATGGTAGAGTTGTGAAAAGTGCAGGAGCACCGGCTAGCTGGCAAGTTGGTATGCCAATCTTAATTTTCGAATTAAAGGAACGAGACAGACACATCATTAATTAGTTGGGTAAATAATTAAAATAAAGTTGAGCTAGTGTGAGACTGATCGAGTTTGATTATATAGATATATATCACGCACTACGAGGCAGCGACGAACACTGATTGGAAGAACTGATGGAGGCAGCGACGTCGTGCTTCGATAGGTGGAAGCCGACCTTTGTGATGGTTGTTGTGGATGTGGCCTTTGGCATCCTAAACGTTCTTACCAAGAAAACATTGGATGAGGGTTTCAACCCCCTTGTTCTCATCACCCTTCGGCAGCTCACGGCCACCGTCTTCATGGCTCCCATTGCGCTTTTCCAGGAAAGGTCGGTCTCTGTATTGCACCCATCATATATACATAGCACCCGGCCTCTATGTCTCTCTTCTCAAAAATTGCAATTATAGATCATCGTTATCGTGAATTAGTTACCCATCGTCGCCATCCTCGTCCATATATGTTATCATTATTGTTATATGCACACACATGTGCACGTTTCCATGTCAACAATTGTTTGTGTTGTGCAGGGCAAGTAGAGCGAAGCTTACGTGGTGGATCTTGGTGCAGCTGTTCTTCAGCGCCTTGTTGGGGTAACCGACAATCTTCTAGTGATAACGATATAATACCGTCGATCGATCATTAAATGGGTTTGTGCTGCAGCGCATCCTTGACGCAGTATTTGTTCTTCCTCGGCCTGCAACACACATCTGCAACGTTTGCATGCGCATTCCTCAACATGACCCCTGTTTTCACCTTCCTCATTGCCCTTCCATTCAGGTCGATCCCTTCCTTCTCCTTTAATTAATCATTTTTCCGCCTTTTTGTTCCTCTTCGCAGTATGATCGCAGATGCATCCGTGGTCCACGTACTTGTAAAATTTGGTTAATTACGTGGATCCTGTTGTTCTTCGGTCCGTGATTCGGTTGATTATTCACGTACGTTGTGGTGCTCGACTGATCACAGACTGGAGAGAGTGGATCTGAGGGCAACAACGGGAAGAGCCAAGGTCTTCGCCACTGCCATCTGCATCGCCGGAGCAATGGTGTTGATGTTCTACAAAGGGGTGGCCATCTCCAACGACCCCACGGGGGCTGGAGCCATTCGTGGAGCTCATCGGCATCATGACAAGTCCGTAAGATGGAACGTGGGGTCAGTGCTCGTCGTCGCGGGATGCGTCTCCTACTCCGCCTGGTTCCTGGTCCAGGCCAGGGTTGGCCAGAACTACCCGGCTCTGTACTCGGGCACGGCCATCATGTTCTTCTTTGGTTCCCTGCAGGCAGCGACGCTTGCCTTGTTCACCCAACCTAGGGAAGTCTCCGTGTGGAGCTTGAAGAGCAGGATGGAGCTGGTGACAGTAGTGTACTCGGTCAGTTTGAATACGAATATTATACGAAATATCTCACTAAGGTGACATGACCGAAAATACAAGTACGTACATGCGACCCAAACGCATACTGTGGTGCGTGCAGGGCGTGGTGGTTTCGGGATTGGGATTCCTGATGATGTCGTGGTGCATTCGGAAGCGCGGTCCGGTGTTCACGGCGGCCTTCAACCCACTCATACAACTAGTGGTGGCCTTGGTGGATTTCTTCTTGGTTCGGTCACCACCTCATCTCGGAAGGTGCAATCGATCACGTGGATTGCCTTTTTTTCCGATGCGAACCACTTTTTGGTGCAACAATAGTAATTAATGCATTTCTCCACGTATGAATTGCGTGTGCAGCATTCTCGGTTCTGTGCTCGTGGTGCTCGGCCTCTACATGATGCTGTGGGGTAAGAGCAAGGAGACCAAGAGCGTCGTGGAAAAGCATGCTCAAGGCGGCGAGGAGGAACGTGGGGAAGGAAAACCAGAGTCCGTATGTATGACCCACGCACCCAACTCGGGGGTGATTCCACATGACGTTTAAATAATTTTGTACCCAGTTTATATATATATATATATACATATATGGGATAATATATTCTAATGATATCTATATTGATTCTACAAGTACTTAAATCTATCGGTTGAGAATATATCAAGATTAATTATCATTATTTTCTCTCATTTCCTTTTAAACCTCATCACCTTTTACTTCAATTTCAAATTAGAACATTAAAATTACAAAATTATCTCATTTCAAAGAATAAAAATTCAAAAAAATTACTTAATATTGGATTAAAATCAATTTTCTATAATGCTACTAGAAAATTGGTATATATATGTCTAGCATGCACATTATTGCATATTATACAAATGGGTGGTGTCGTGGTGACAAAGTGATCTACAGAGGTAGGATTGGAAACTGCTTGTCTCTTCCAAGCGTTAGACTATACGTATTCAAGAGAAAAAGCAATTGTGACGTCTGCTTTGGTACTAATCTCAGAGGAGTAATTTCCAGCCTCTTCAAAGACTGGACCATTCGTCGCATGAAAACCCATGTTTTATGGTAATAATTCTACCATGGTTTATGTCCAATTACTCAACTACACCTACTTCTAAAGTTTCCATTATTTTTTGCGACAATAATAGTACTTTCTAATATTGGAATATACACAAATGTTGGTAACATAGGTGTAATGTTGGTAAGGGGACTTGATGCTTGTAACTGATGTGAGCTACGCACTAATATTCATAGCACAGGAAAAAAAAGGGGAGAAGAATCGATGAATACTCTCTCACAGGAATAACAAGATTTTTGTGGTTCAATCTGAGCCTCCATGTCTGGTTCACCTTCAACCTAACGTCTTCTAGGTCTTGTTTGTCCTTAGTTGAAGATTCTTAGAACTCGCTTGAGACCAACTCCACACCAAGCTATAATCAGAATAATTCAGATAATCAAACAGATATCTGAATCATTCTCTATTTTTCTCTATCTCAACAAAACACTACTAGATTGGATAACCGAATAGATATCCGATCCATCTTCCGATTTCTTTTGTCTTAATGTGTTAGTACCAACTTGAATATTCGATTTGACCAAATGATTATTTGAAAATTCCCAATCCAGCTCCAACAATCTCCCTCTTAGAGTTTGTCTCAAGGACTTCACCTGATTGTTCACCCATGGCTCAGCAACCTATGGTACCTCCTTGATTGTAATAGCAACAACACCAACACACCAAGTCTCCTTTGTCAATCACCTTGGAGACTAGCTAAGGCTACGCACATCCTCAACTTTGAAACACTCTTTGTTAGCATATCTATAGTGTTCTTTGATCCTACGACCTTTTTCAACATAAGGTTGCCCTCCTCGATCTGTTCTCTGATAAAATTGTATTTCATCTTGATATGCTTTGACCTAGAGTGGAAAACAAGATTCTTGGCCAAGTAGATAGCACTCTGATTGTCAACAAACAACACACTTCCATGTTGTTCATGATATAACTCCTACAATAGATTCTCCAACCAAATTTTCTCCTTAATTACCACTGAAGCTACACAATACTCAACCTCTGTAGTTGAGAGTCACACACAACTTTGGAGTTTAGACCTCCAACTAACTACAGTGCCTCCTGTGTTGAAAATATATCTGGATGTGCTCCTACTCTTATCCAAATCACCTAACAAATCAGCATCTAAGTAGCCTTCCAACTCTGTTGTTTTTCCCTTATAGCACAAACACAAATCTAAGGCTTTTTGTAGATACTTTAGGATCCAATTGGCAGCATTCCAATGCATGGGCAACTCTTGTTAACCTTCTTTCCACCCAAATGTTGATAGAACTATTTAAGAGAATAACAAGCACATGGGACTCAGGAAATAAGTTGAAAATTATAAATAAAATATAGAAGTCGCCACCTTATTTTATTGGAAAATAAGGAAAACAAGAAGAGGAAGAGAATATGCTCTTCAACTCAGGAATGAGATGTAAAATCTCTAACAAAATCAAAACAATAGGTCTGCTACTCAGAGATAATGAATAAGGATCCAAGGTATTAGTGGGGAAGGTATTACGCTCCCCCAGCCAGTATAAGCTGGTCTCCTTACTGTGATTGATGCATAAGCTAACAAAAATGTAGGGTGAACCGAAAGGGAAGATCTAGTCGTCTGATTAGGAGTTTCTCAATGTGTCCTAATCTAACTAGTCCCAAAATGAAAAGGAAAGAGGCGGAAATCTGGCAAAACGGGCAGAAATCCAATAAATCCATCTAGGAGCCGCACAAAGACTTAAGGAGTCAGGTCTCGAGGTACTCGACGAGATGGCAGTAAAATGAGGCAGAAATCTAGTAAATACGAGCGAAAATCTAATAGATCCATCTCGGAGATGCACGAGGACTCAAGGAGTTAGGTCTCGGGGCACTCGCCGAGATGGTGGTAAAATGAGGCGAAAATTCAGTAAATATGGGTGGAAATCTGATAGATCCATTTGGGAGCCGCATGAGGACTCAAGGAGTTCGTCTCAGGGCACTCATCGAGATGGTGGTAAAACGAGGTAGAAATTTGATAAATACGGGTGGAAATCTGATAAATCCATCTAGGAGTCGCACGAGGACTCAAGTTAGGTTTCAAGGCACTCACCGAGATGGTGGTAAAAATCTGGTAAATATGGGCGAAAATCTAACAAATCCATTTGGGAGCTGCACGAGGACTCAAGGAGTTAAGTCTCGGGGCACTCGCTGGGATGGTGGTAAAATGAAGCAGAAATTTGGTAAATACAGGCGAAAATCTAATAAAACGTAGGGGAAGTCCACCAACCCTGATGAACTTCCACCCACCTCTGGTCGAAGCCATGGATGACAAGGAAAAAAGAAAAACTCACAAGCGACCACAAAACAACTACAAAATAATGAGATGTACGTGCAAAACAGAAAGAAGAGGGGGACTGAGGGTGCTCCCGAGAGAGGAATAGACTTCCCCTGGTTGAAGCCATGGATGACCAGAGAGATAGTTATCAATAAAAGATCCATCTCCCCCCTTCCTGTCAGTGGGAATGGGCGAGAGGACGACTAACTTGTGGGAAGGTTGGGCTGGAGTTGACACCGATGAACTCTCCTCCACAGAAAATCGATCAGTGATGAAAATCAATAGTTGGACAAATGAGTAGTCACCATTGGGGAAGTAGGATCGCCTAGACACTTGAACAGCAACATGATCAGGGAGTCCAACCTCCCCTTAGTAGTAAGGGGAGGGCTATTTATAGGCTAAGGTTGCGACATTTCATGAAGTCAGACCGTCGAGCATTGGAAGGTCAAGTGTCATGCACGTTATGTTGACTGGGCGACGGTTGGGCTCGCCGAGCACCTGGAATCATTTGGAGGCATTAGTACTCTGGGTTAGAATTCTGCCTCTCTTCTTTGAATTCCGCCTCCTATACCGCGGAAGGCCAATGCTCACTAGTTCATTGTAGTGAGCCTCCAAGTGCTTTAAAAATGATCGGCGCAACGAGGCAAAATTCTACTACTTTGATCGAAATTTCGTCATTTCTACCGCGAAAGTTTGGATATTTGCATCTGTTGCTAAGGGACTGATCTCACACAATGAGTCTCCAAGCGCTCTTGAAACGACCGACACAAAGGGGCGGAATTCCGCTATTTTGATCGAAATTTCATCGTTTCCATCGTAGAAGTCTGAAGATTTGTACTTGTGTGGTTAGTCGCTTGGAGGTTGGTTTCACGCCTCTAAGGGGTGCATCAAGAGTGGCTGGTGGGGTCGGACATCCACCTTATAGGCCAGAAATCCACCCACCCATTGTTGGACGACCGGTCCATTCCAAGACTAGTTTCTTAGCTACAATACCTCTGGAAGGTGCATCAGAGGCGGTTGGAGAATTGGGCTTATGCCTCTGAAAGGTGCATCAGAGGCGACTGGAGAATTGGGATTATGCCTTTGGAAGGTGCATCAGAGGCGGCCAGGGAGTTGTGCTTACGCCTTAAGAAGGTGCATCAAAGGCAACCAAGAAATTGGGCTTATGCCTCTAGAAGGTGCATCAGAGGCAGCCAGGGAATGGGCTATCTATGACGTGTTAGGAATGCCGACTATTGGTTTTTTGCTGGTTCGAGGAAAGCGGTTGTTGGCTGCATGAGCCAGGTGGCACCTTGCTGCTTCCTCTAGCTTAGGAAGAATGGTTGGCGTCCACAGTGAGGACGCGACTAGGGTATTGGCTACTGGTATGTCGACTATCGATTTTTTGCTGGTTCAGGGAAAGCGGTTGTTGGCTACATGAGCCAGGTGGCGCCTTGCTGCTTCCTCCAGCTTGGGAAGAATGGTTGGCGTCCATGGTGAGGACGCGACTAGGGTATTGGCTATTGGTGTGTAGCTAGGTTGTAGCTAGGTTTGGGAAGCGGCTACCGACTGCATGAGCTGGGTGATGCACTGCCCCTCCACCGTCAAAGTTTGCATACTACCCTACTGCTGACCATAATATTACAAGCTTTACTCTACGACCGACCATAACATTACGGGCCTTATTCTACAGTTGGCCGTAACATTACGGCCTTTACTCTACAATTAGCCAAAAGTAAAAAATAGAAGTGCCGTAAACCAAACATTGATAAAAATGAAACTTCCGGTTGGAATCTCTGGCTGACCAATGACCATCAAATGAGTAATGGGTTCGTTGGATGAGAGGTGACTCAATGGAGTAGGTCCGTTGAGCGAGAGGCATGAAGTGAAAGATGAAATGAGACTTCCGCCTAGGAGGTCCAGCTTTCGACTGATATAGCTAGCTACCGGCTCGAACGTCTGGGATGTCCTAGTTGGCACTTGGGAGTACAACACTTAACTCAAACCTGAAATCGTGAGGGGCCGAATGTTTGGCCTTAACTAACCACAACGTCAACTGCATATCCACGAGTATGAGGGGTCAATAGAATGCCCCTCCTTAGGCGAGGTCAGAGGACCAAGAGGGAGGGAGACCGACAACCAGGGTTTGAGAATGACTCAACATACTTGCAGGTACCAGAAGAGAAAGTGTCATACATAAATTCTCAGATCTTTTTGAAAATAAAACTTGATGGAAAAGTTCTAGAGGAATGTTCTTTCTGCCTCTCGAAGAATCAAATAAAGGATAAAGTGAAGATTGACAAACTTTGGGGATGCCAAGCCCAAAAGGGGTTTCCTAAAGGGGAGTGCCAAGCACAAATTCCCAGATCCTTCGAAAAGAGGCTCTTGATGGGAAAGGTGCAAAGTATTCTATCTCTGCTTCCTAAAGAATCCCTTGGGGGAATAAAAGAATATATTGGCAGACTTTGGGGATGCTAAGCCCAAAAGGGGTTTAGTTAATGGAGTGGTTGACAAGCTGTTGATGGATACGTGGCAGATTTGTAGGTATCCGAGATTTGAAGGCAGCTTTCGATAGATGGAGGCCTAGAAGCTTACAGGGATCTGAAGGAGAAGACCACAATGGTTTCTAGCAGATTGAGACCCGGCTTTGTACTAGTTATCGAGAATGAAGGCATCGCTAGCCTTGTCAACTCCTTTCCTTCTTAACACCAAACACAACTGGAGAAATCGAAGGATGGACCTGCCTATTCTGCGTGTAGATCATAGAAATGGTATGGCAGGGAAAGAGAGGTGTACCTGTCTTCTATGGGCGAAGGGCAGAATGCCCCTAGCTTTGTATGGGGATGTTGACATTCTGATGGTAAAGGCGCTGAACAGGGTGCTTGAGTAGAGTTCGCCCCCCTGAGCAATTGACAGAAAGCGAGGCGAATACACCAATTGTTGGTTTGTTATGAGGCAGAAGCCAGTGATGGTTCTGGATGAGAACGTGATAGGCTGGTCATGTCTGCCTACTCGGTGCGCGAGATCATTGTTCTTCCCCTGTTGCTCTAATTTTCTGAGTAAGTGAAGAGGTGGAGGGGCAGAATGCCCATAGCTCTACCCCAGGACATTGGTTGTTGAAGATGTCGCAGAGGCTAGATTGGCTGGCTGGCGTGGCCTCATTGTGTGGCATCCTAATCAGAGGTTTTCAGCTACTGGGCGAGAGGCTTAATGAGGTTGCCAAGCTTTGCTGCTATGGTGGAATTGGTTGACTCGAACAAGTTGTCGAGTCAATTGTTGATGAGGATGCAGTTGCCAGTGTGCTTGTGTGTGGGATGCCAAGCCTTGTGAAAACATGCAAGCCTTACCTCCAGTTGCCTAGGCCGGTAGCTAGCTTGGAGTTCTGGAAGATGATGTAAATTAGTGAAAGGTTCGGTCACTCAAATGGCATGCTTTGTGGTGACATCTTCGTGGGGATTTCGAACCCTTTTTTGACTCCTTCGTTGGGATGTCAAGCCCTTATTTTGGAGCTAACCTATAGAACTAAACTAAACAGGTTATTGAAGGAAGGTCACCTGCCTTGGGTCGGCCTACAAGGTGAAAATCCAGTTGCCTGAGTTGGAAATGTGGACGGATGCCAGTCATTTGAGTCAACAGCCTGAAAAAGTAGTAGTCTTTGGTGGCAGTTGGGGAAAGAAGCTGGCTCACCTCACTCAAAAGAGGACCATGAACAACAAGTGCAAGGGAAGCATATCCCTAGTCCATGGTAGATCACTCTCGCAAGGAGGCGAGTCTGAAGCTCGAGATTTGACCTATAGTTGTCACTTTCCCCATGGGTCGTTGGCTGGCCTATCCTCACTGACACTATAACGTGTAGGTAGATGTTTGCCATATAAGATGACTTACTCACACATGCGGTGGCTTAGACGGGTACAACCTGCTATGGACGCTTGTATGGTTAGCAGTAGACAGAGAACACCTAAATCAACCCTTGCCCGTTCATAAGCTTCTTATTTTGAAATGATGGAACGAAGGACCTTGCACACTTGTGGAGCAGTGGCAAAATCTACCTAATTGAGGTGAAATCCGGATAAGTTGGAGGACTTGTACGGTTGCCAAGCCCACTCTTCTTTTTTTTGTTGCTTTTTATTTTGTATATATATTTTTTCTTCCTTTTTTTTTTTTGCTTTTGCTGTTGTCCTCTTTCCTTCCTCTTTTTTTTTTATACTCTATTTTCTTTTGACAAAGATTAATAAAAGTGAAAACCCCCCAAAAATTCTCCATTGCTATCAACCTACTGCTGACCAATAGTAAGACCATTGCAGGTATGTACTTAAGTCCAAGGGGTTCCTCACCTAAGGGGAGTATGGTAGATGACTCCCTTATTATTGGTGGCACTTGAGTTGGGATTATAGGAAGGAAAACGGGATGGAAGTTTGCTGGAAGATACTCACCTAAGGAAGCTAAGAAACCCAATGTGGGTGAAGTCCTAGAATAGGTACACTCAAGGCCAGCCTTGCCCATGGGAATCATGACATGCTCGGTCGATTGATCATACTCTTTCTAAATTCTTGACCCTGTGAAAATAGGGTACCTGTATGAAGGTTGTAGTGGTGCTCTCAAAAAGGGATGGTTAGTCATCCCAAAGGCTTAGATAACATCTTCTAAGGCTTGAGCTGGCATTTGCAAGTGAAGAGAAAACATCTGAATGTTAAGAAAATGTGTCGGACCTTGCTTAGAGAGAACTTGGGTCTAGCTAAATAGGTTAGAAGCCAGTCTGCGTGACCTAGAATTTCAATAGTGGTGTTTGGTTGAAAAAGCTAGTTGGTGGGGGAAGGTTGCCACCTTGTCAACCTCTCTTTCCTTGCAGACCTAAGCTGATCAATGGCTGCAAGGGATGTTCGATCCAATTAGAATATGCATGTATGCAGTGTGCAGTTAGAGAAAATAAATGATCAACCAATATGTAAAAATTAAATGGGAGCATCCTGTCGAGGCAGAATGCCCCTAGTTACCTTTGTGGGCCTACCGGGAAGGCCCTAGAATGTAGACAGGAACTCACTTGTTGATCTATTCAAAGGTGTTGTTGGATGCTCTAGGATGACTTGAATCTGAAATTCATAGGTGAAATTCGACTACAAAACTAGAAATCCAGTTTCCCAAACTGGAAATCCGGAGGGAACGCTGTCCTTGGTGGCAGACTTGGGGGATGCCAAGCCCAATGGTCTAACCTACAAAACTCTGGCTGCAGTGCGCAGCAGCCAATCTAGACGTCTGGAAGGTGATCGGTGTTGTTGGACAAACCAGGAAACCTAGGTAGACACAATGCTTTTTGACGCCTTTGTTGGGATGTCAAGCCCTTGCAAGTGGTGGGAGCCAACTGTGCAACTTCGGCATCCATGGTGGAAAATGACTGCTGGGCCAAAATTCCAGTGTAGTTGGCGACTTCAATGGGTTGCCAAGCTCAATGCTGCGATAAGATCTAACTACGTTGTGGCTGTATCTAGCTATTCTGAGCTGAAATTTCGGTAAGGTTGGCGACTTCAGCGGGATGCCAAGCCCGAAGTTGTCCCTATTTTTTCCTGCGCACTTGGTAAAGCCATTAGCAACAAAAGGGAAGGAGCCTTGTCCTCCCTTAGTGTTGGAAACTGGGAGATTGAGGGGGCTTGCACAATAATTGATTACTTATTGCTAACCTCTACAATATAGACTTGCCGTAGTTAAATGATGGCTTGCAAGTCTTTAAATCTCCAGCAAGCCATTAGGTGGGAGCCAACACAATTCAAGGAGAAAAATTTGTGGGTTCATACCTTGATCCCTATCCTTGAATGGGCTCCATATGTTGGGTTCCACCTCTTGTTGAGATAGGAAGGGCGAAAGGTTGCTTATGACCTCCTAGGCACTTGAGGAATAGTATGTTCGTCCTCTTGAAGTTGATCATCCTCTTCAACTTCTTGTTGAGAATTTCTTTTAGATTCATCACTTGAATCCTCAATTACAACTTCCTCTACTGGAACTGACTGGCTTGACTGATTCTCAACTTCAACTGCAACCTTGTGCTTGTACATCTTGGACTCATCAAAGGTTACATCCTTTGCCCTAATTATCTTCTTGGTTACTTCATTCTAGAACTTGTAACCAAAATAATTAGTCTCATAGTTGATGAAATAACATTTTTGTGCCTTTGGACCTAGCTTGTCCCTCTTGTCACTGCTGACATGTATATAAGTAAGTGATCCAAAAATCTTCAAGTGAGCATATGAGACCTTCTTCCCAGTCCACTTCTCCTCTAGAATTCCAAACTTGAGTGGAGTTGTAGGCCCTCTATTTATCAAATAAGTTGCAGTATTGATTGCTTTAGCTCAAAAGCACTTGGGCAACCCTACATGTAGTCTCATTCTCCTAGCCCTTTCATTCAAGGTCCTATTCATCCTCTCAACAATGCTATTTTGCTACAGATTCCTAGCGACTATTCTCAGTCTCTTGATCCTATGCTCCTCACAAAAATTCTTGAACTCTTGGCTGTCATATTCACCACCATTATCTAACTTTAGACACTGATTTTTAACTAGTGACATTTTCAACTTCAAATTTCCACATCTTGAAAACTGAAAATACTTATGAATTTTTCTTTATAAAATATACTCACACCTTCAATCATATATGAAGGTGACATAATGGTTGGAGCCACCAATGGAACTAATTGGGGATGGTCCCCATACATTTGTATGAACTAATTCTAACATTGTCTTCTTCAGTTCTTGAGGCCTTCTTGAAAAACTGACTTTCTTCTACTTTCCAAGTATGCAGTCCTCATACATCTCCAAGCTCACTGACTTGAAGTTGGGAATCCTTCCTTTTGAAGTTAACACCTTTAGTCCCCTTTCATTGATGTGCCCCAGTCCCTTGTGTCATATAGTTGAATCAACATCTGAAGTTGTTGCAATGGTGTCAGCCTAGTTTGATGTCAAATAGAAGGTGCCCACCTTGGTTCCCTTAGCAACCACCATAGCACCCTTTGATGTCAGTGTCAACTTGATTATACCTAGGGCTTGTCTGTCCAGAAGCTCTCACGCACCTTGCTCCATCCCCTCTGGTTTCTACCCTAGAAGTGGCTCATGCAACTTCCTTTAATATAGATAGTCCTCCACTTGTATCTTCTAGAAACTGAAATCCTTTTCGTTGAACCTTTCGATCTTGAGCTTTCCATCATCTGCCATTTCTCCAAGATTCATCCTTCACACGCTTCCTGTCATAGCCTCTGAATCTGGATTCTCTGATAGCAGTTGTTGTGAACTACGCACTATTACCCACAGCATAGGAAGAAGAAGGGGAGAAGAATTGATGAACACTCTCTCACAAGAACAACAAGATTTACATGGTTCAGCAATGCCTATGTCCATAGATGTGTTGGGTGCTTTCTTATTTCGATGTCTCAATTTACATCAAGGCCTATTTATACTGCCCTATCCTTATACTACAACTCTAATCAATTTGAGCCGTACATACAATCGATACAATACATAGTTGATAATAGTCGCCTAGTTCACCATGAATTGGACGTTCCAGTCGGATGGTTTGGCCTAAATGTTACGCCCCTTATGTAATGTTTAGCCTATGCATGACACCCCCTTTGGAAGGTTTAGCCTGGATGTAATGATCCTCGCATCTAGTCTGACATGACCCTAACTTCTTGATGGTTGCCTAAAGATTATGGACACTACGACTTGTATAGCATCAACCCAACGCCCTCCAAGTCTGGTTCACCTTCAACCTAACGTCCTCTATGTCTTGTTTGTCCTTAGCTGAAGATTCCTAGAACTCGCTTGAGACCAACTCCACACTGAGCTGCAATTAGAACAATTCAAATAATCAAACGGATATCTAAATCATTCTCTGTTTTTCTTTGTCTCAATAAAATACTGCCAAATTAGATAACTTAACAGATATCCAATCCATCTTCCAATTTCTTCTTAGTGTATCAGTACCAATTCGGATATTTGATTTGACCAAGTGGTTATTCACAAATTCCCAATCCATCTCTAATAGTAACGTCTTACAATAATTACTATATTGTTAATATGGGTGTAAATGAGTCATGTAGTGTTTATAACGTCTACTTAGCATGTGTATTATATATACTCTGTAAATTAATGTACAAATTTCAGTGCATGCAAGCATCCAATATTTT
Organism: Amphibolis antarctica; assembly: GCA_024699675.1. Classification (NCBI taxonomy): domain Eukaryota; kingdom Viridiplantae; phylum Streptophyta; class Magnoliopsida; order Alismatales; family Cymodoceaceae; genus Amphibolis; species Amphibolis antarctica. The sequence continues at coordinate 14,395 of JAMKPZ010003079.1, forward strand.
CCCTACAAGAGTTATTCTTTACATGGTATTAGACTAGGTGTTCCAAGTAATTGGGCCTTGTTCATCTTCATCCTCCATCACAATTAGCTCTTTTCCACCTTCTGATTTTCTCCCTACCACCTTTAATTAACATCTCTACCATGTTCCACTCATCTCCTATGGATAGAGATACGTTTATTTGTTGGCAATCTAAATCAATTTATGATGCTTCTTAAATGGTATTTGTGCATTTGGAATTAATAAGAAATTACAAGAAATGATGAAATTTTTTACTATTATTTCTTGCTATTTCAAATGATGCTACTCCTTTTTGCATGATCTTTGATGTTACTCCTTTCTCCACCAATCTTGGACACCACTATCATAGTCACTCATCTCCTATGTATAGAGATACGTTTATTTTTTGGCAATCTAAATTAATTTACAATGCTTCTTAGATGGTGTTTGTGTATTTGGAATTAGTAAAGAATAATGAAAAATAATGAAAACTTTTACTATTATTTCCTACCATTTCAAATGATGCTACTCCTTTTTACACGATCTTTGATGCTACTCCTTTCTCCACCAATCTTGGAGGCTACTATCATAGTCGCCCTTCTCCCACAAAAGCATCAATCTAGCCAAGATGCACTTGAAGTTTCTCTCATCAATATTACCAACAAAACAAGCTTTCCACATCCCCCCCCCGCCCCCTACACTATCATTTACTTGTTACAAACACCACAACTCTAACAACCTTCACTAGTAAAGACGAAGAGGACCGGTGGTGCCTTAAAGAAAGTAAAATAAAAATACATAAGTTTCAAACATTAAAACTGAAACTTACAAGAAAATATAAAATGATAAAAATATGAAAAAATTTAAAATTAAATAAAAACGAAAAAAAGTAATAAGTATTTATTTGATTTTCCTATTACAATAAATTTTTATAAGTATTTATTAAGCTTTTATTATTGAAATATTTAAATAGAAATTAAAGTTTAGTCAATGAAGATTTATTTTTTTAACATTCTTGGGAATTCCTATCAAGTTTAAGAGTTACAAACACCCAAATTTTTAATTTTTGTTATTTCTCGTATATACACAAAGACTCTTACAGTTCTATAATTTTTCATTAAATCTCATCATTTTTATTTCTCATCGATTCATAAATTCTTATCATTTTGTCTTGTCATTTTCACGTGCTCAAACGAGCTCTTAGGAAGGATTTGTTCATTGGAAAACAATAGAAAAATAACTGGCACTGGAATTGGTGGGAATTGAATTCCCACTAATTAGGTGTTTGTGTTGTAGAGTTTTGAGTAGTGTTTGTGCATTTAGAATTAATAAGAAATCATGTGAAATGATGAAACTTTTAATTAAATTTTTTATCATTTCACGTGATTTCGTATTAATTCTAAATACACAAACTCCTCATTGATGGGAAATTTTTATGTAAGGGTGGATGAGAAATTTTTTCCCATCCCCACCATTGAGAAACGATGAGAAAAAAGAAGTGACATAACCACCTAGTCACCCATCACCACTCATGCCCAACCACTTGCCTATAGATCTATCAACGAAACCCTTGCTTGCTCATCGCTCACACTCACTTATCATTCATCTTGCTTGTTGTTTGTACCTACTGGCTCATTGCTTGCCACTCACACCTAGCGATGCTTGTCACTCACGCCCAATTGATAGGAAAATGGGTCTTTTGTGATAGCCATAACAATCACAAAAGGCATCAAAAACCATCACAAAATAGTTTTTGTAATGACTATTGTGACAACTGGCAATCGTAACTACAAGTGGCGTCACAAAAAGTTTGTGACAAATTTGATGGTCGTCACACTTTTTGTGATGGTTTATGGCTATCACCAATGATCATCACAAAAAAGTAATTGTGATGAGTGTGGCATCACAAAAATCCGACATGGCCATCATAAAATAGGAAAAATGGTCATTGCCATATTGAAAATCGAGACATTTTGTGATGGCCTAAAACCATCACAAAAAGTGGGACAACCATAAAAACTGTATCAATAGTCATCACAAAAAATATTTAAAAAAATAAAAAATAAAAAATATAATATATTAATAAAAAAATATAATACTATTCATATATAAGATACATTTCAAAAAAATTACTTTTACATACCAAAAATCTCATCACATCTACAAAAGTTACTTTTCATTGATAATGTAAAATTTGTCATATTACATATCTAAAAGTGTAACATACTTACATTGTCAACACATAAATATACAATTATTCATAACACCATAGTTTACAACACATTTTAAAAATTTACACCCTCGAGTCAACTAGCTTCAAGGACACACCAAAACCTACAATGAAAAAATAGATAATGCATGAGAAAGAAGAAAAGGGAGGGGATCGAAAAAAGCAATAACAAATTCCTACAATATAGATATGACAAAAAGATTTAAAATCAACAATAAGCTTGTCCCATGGTATGGCAATAGAGCATCCCAACTCAACAGCAAAATTTGTTGCATCCATACATCAAATTTCTCATTTATGTGCCACATTTACAACAAAACCAAGTTGTGATTGCATATTGAATGTATTATCAACACATTCATACAAAGTAACTATCTGTTATGAATATAAAAAATAGAAAAGAAATTTTTTAGCAACAACCCATACAATAGAAAAGAAATTTTGCACCTAGGTGATGGTACCTAGGTGCTCACCTTAAAATGTATGAGAGAAAGTAAAAGATGAAGAGATTTTTTTGTATACCAAGAGTTCTTTTTGTATGAGAGATTTTTTTTGGTCAATACTTGTATTTTGTAAATCATTTGATTACCCAACATATACAGTACTAGTACATGTTAATATACAAGTGATTATTAAAATTTAAATTATCCATGACAACAACACATTAAGTGGTAGGTATACTTTAGAGTTTAGAATGTTGATAATTGTTGGCACCTTGTTCAAACTTTTTGAAATGATCAATAATTAATGTGTTCGATATATTTTAATTTTACCTCAAATACACGAGTTTAGATATAATTAATGTACAGTATGGGTTTGTCCACAACGATTGTAGGGTTGATACTTTGTTAAATTTGTGTATTACAATTACTAGAATAATTAATAAATTAAAGCAATGTCATAGTTACTCTGTCCCAAGTAATCACTAGGTTATTCTTTGATTAATTCATATATCTGTAATTCTCAGAAAAATTTCATTAAACTCAATTATATCTTTACTTAAGTTATTTGGATTTAAAAGAAGCTCTCAATGAAATATCCAGATTCTTCACTAAAAGGCCTA
>JAMKPZ010003081.1:0-37218 GCA_024699675.1 Amphibolis antarctica
ACCGTTCGCCTTGCTGTTACTTTGAATGTCTTCCACAACACACTCCTGCCATTCAATTGGCGACAGGACGATGTGGCACCAAAATTGATGACAACCTCGGTTAAAATTTTATTTCAAAATTAATTAACGATAAGTAAAAAAAAACTTTATATATTAAATTTAATTTATTTTCTACATTCATCAATACAAGACTATTTTAACAAACTTCTAGGTGAGGAATATTTATAAGAAAGATCGAGATATCGAAATGTGATTTTGTATGTGAGGACGTATCAAATAATGTGAAGGCACAAGAGAGCCTGTTGCTTCAAATCCAGGTAATGTTCATTGCATGCTCTAGAATTTAGATGCATTAAATTGCCTTTTGTTCAGTAAGGTCACTTCATTCTTGTATGCAAAAATTTGTTTCTTATTGGGGGTTTACGTCATACGGTAGAAAATAATGAAAAATAATAAGTTAAATTATTCATCATTTTTCACTATTTTTCATATTTTTCAATGACACGAATTCTTAATAAGAAACAAATTTTACATTGTAGAAGTAAAAATTTGTCCTCGGACAGATTGTCTTTTGCCTTGCCTTGGTTAGCATGGATAATTTTTTGGCACTTAATGCTCTTACAATATATGTATCTTGTAAGGAGAAGTGTATGTATTTTACAGTCACTTAGATTTTACAAGTTTGAATAATAGTGGCCTTTTCTTGGATATAGCATTCCCATATTTTATCTGGGATATTAATTCAATTATGCAAGAACATCTATGTGATGTATCTTGTCTAAGCATGCCTAATTAAGGTGATGGCCTAGATTTCTTCCCAACAATACCTACATATGTATGAAACAGATTTTTGGCTCACTGAGCTTTTCCTTCATCACATATGATGCTTATTTTGCTCTCTTTTATTTTGAATGTCATTGTATCATATGCTTGACGATTCATCAAAATATTCTTCAAAATAATCCTCCACTATATTTACTCTCAAATTAACAGACATTAACATTTGAATGATCTGTAACTCCTTAGAATGAGCCATATGTTATGATTTCATTCATTCAGCATTGTGGAATGATAAGTTTATGGAAGAGTGGCAATTCTGTGACACAGCTCCTCTATTGAACTGTTACGGATGAAAATCATAAGATAGCTATTTCTCATGTGGCAGGCTTAGAAGCATAATTTTCTTGCGGTTTCTAAAGTTGGAGACTATAAAGGTGACCGATCTTGGTTTCAATGTCCTATTTTTGAAGTTTGAGTGAATTTTGAGTGCTTTATTTCCCTAACTTTTTGTAGTCTTCACGTTTAAGTTTTTTGAATACATGCAGCCTACAGGTTAGGGGTAACAATCACCCTGACATCCTGTGAAGAGATACCTTGATTATATATTTGCAAGTATATTTTGTGAAACTAGTTTGCTTAGCATCTGTGTCTCTAAATACTGAAAGTTTTATGAATCATGTTACCCCTGAGAATTTTTGAATCATGTCATTCTCATTATTACTCTATTGCATGTTATTGTTTACTTGATTCTCGTGAGATAAGATCTAGTGACCAAGGGACACTTAAAATTAATACGTAGACTCATTTGAAATAGCAACATCATGACAAAAAGAATGTGATTTTCCTAATAAATTGTTATCTTTTCGTCAGTCATCTCTTTTGGGTTTATTTTGCAAATTCATTTGAATAGTACCAGGCAAACCAACAATTTATTGTTCTATTTCATTCATTAATTAAGAACTAAATTCGTGAGTACTTTTACTAAAACAATATGTATTTTATATCAGTTGTTCTTTTTCTATCTTTACAATTCCTTATATTATCATGTATGCTCAGATAACAGTCAAGACTTTAGAATTGGGAAATGTTTTAATTGATCACCCTTTCAGGCTAATTTAAAATATTTGTAGAAAACTAGTATTTAAATCTTGGTTCATTTAAATTCAGAATACAATTATATATAATTGTACCTCATACCAATTTTTGCATTTCCTTTTACCAGCATCGCTCGAGAAAAGCTGTGAACAAGTTGCCACTGCTGTAGGGAAGTTTAGAGAAATCAAGAACAATATTAACGAAGGTTTGAATTTCTATGTTGCTACTCAGGTATTGATTTCTTTATTCTTTGTGCAACTTTTGTATTGTGCGTCATTGTTCTATATGTGCAGTATTTAAAGAGTCATACTTGTCAAGTCTCCACATGTCTCTGAGATATTTTTAAGATATCAATTATGCTTAGCATCCATCAGATATACATGCATACCCAATGGTTAGTGTAACTTGCACTCTTGGTTTGGATATTTCCTTACATGATAGTCCATTTTATTGGATGAAAATTAACTTGAGTGGGTGTCATAGCAATCTTTGGAATGTTATTCCCTTCAACCTTTCTTTGCTGAAATATTTTCAAGCTATTCTTCTTACCTTATATAAAAGACACCCTTTTTCAAGTCTTTTCACTTTCCCATTTTACCATCAACCTATCATATTATATTTTATTTTATTTTTTATTATTCTACTGTGTTATACTTTTCATAAGGGTTAGTAGTTAGTACATCTACCTACTGTATCTTCTTTGACACATTTTCCATCGTTTCTCATTCATCCTTGAAGTAATAATTTTGGAATTTTTTTTATTCTGTTCTTTTTGCTCTGTATTCACCCGGACCTAAAAGCTAGGCATCCAAGTGCTGCAAGAGCATTGTGGTCTCGTATGCAGGTGTGAGCAGTAGAAGGTAGTCCATTTTTTGACCAAATTTTTGCTTTGTGCCAATGATTTCCTGGACAGGGTGTGATCAAAGACCTAAAGCAGTTATGCACTGATCTTGTCTTGTGCAGAAATATGGAAAGCCAAGGAATGATTAGAGATAGACGTGCAAAGAAGCATTTCTGATCTCAATATGCTCACTGATTAAAGGTTGGTTAGAATCTATGTATAATTCTCTGCCATGTCATTAAACCAACGTGGAAGTTTTTTGATATTGATAAGGTTTGTCTGGCTTGAATCTATTATTTGTTTTTCATTAATAGGTCTTATGATGTAAAAGAAAATTTAACTGTATCATCTGTTATATGCTTTAGGCCATGGACATGAATCCATTCCATCGTGCGCTTAGCATTTGATGGATTTAATCCGCCCACTCCACAAGCTGCCTAGCATACTTATGGTCTGCTTTCGTATCATGTTTGTCAAGTTCTGGGTCATGAGTGCATCCTTCAATCAAGTTTACAGGATTTGCAACCTCTAGGGAATGAGCTACGGAGCATCACTGAGACGTAGTTACTGATCCTTGGTCTTGCCTTGTCATTGTGTTGTGGTTGATACATCTTCTGAAAAGCATTGCAGAATTGATCCTTTTGCAATTACCGTTCAACATTATCTGTGTTGCTTCATCCCTCCGTGTGATGTACGTGGTAATTAAGTACATGATATGAATAAAATTTGTGAAGATATATTGTGATGTAGTTTATTTCATGATCTCTTTTCATCTCATAATCTGTTTTATTGTTGACTATGTTCCAACAACTCAAATGTTGTATTATCATGTACATTGGTGATCGATGACTGTGCCATCACCATTTCTGAAAATGATTTTTGCTTCATAGCAACCAAGTCAGAAGATTTTTGGCCTTTTTGACTTTGTCATGAATGATGTTTAAAGAAAAATTGTGTTCCACAAACCAGTACGTGTTCCACTAAAGTTTTGATGAGACAACATGTTATTTTTCATCATGTTAGTATAATATACGTGTAAGGTGGGATTGGATGGGTTGATGGAATTGATTAAGGCTGCATTTAAGATTGCAATTTTCAGCTGTATGTACCGTACGTTGTAGTTATGCATAGTTAATTAATCAAATAATAGTGAGATGCATAATAAATTGTGATATGAGAATTTATGTATAAAAATTTATATAATAATGATAACATATGAGAATTTAAAAAGTAGAAAAAAAATTTTCCTTAAACAAGACCTAAGATTTAGTAACATGGATAGATTCTCAGACTTGGGATCATAGTTAAAGATCATTTTCTAGCAAAATGCTCTGTTCTCTTAGAATAGTTTGGATATTAGAAAAATAAAAAACCAATAGAAATAGGAGTCTAATGTTGTTGCAGCTACTTATAATAATTAGATGAATTAACTTGAAATGTATTAGTTATATTTGAAATAAATGTTCATAAAAAAGAGGTATTTATCTGTTTACCTTGGGTTGATGATGAAAGAAGCTCAAGAGATCCACAAAATATTCAAATGCTTTTACAATTAGGATATCAAGAGTAAACAATTGGGGATTTGTACGTAAAAAAATAAAAATTAATATAAAATTTTATTTTTCACAATTTCTTATACTTTTTCAAGACATAAACTTCCTTTTAAAGTAAAATATGATTTTTCTCAATCATAAATAGCTGTCTATGGTGGTTAAATGATTGGAGCCGTAACTAATCTTTGTTCAACCTTTGTCCTGAATTTTTAGTAGGTTTAAATGATCAGGCTGCAATCGGATATGACCATGAAGGCTTAGAATTCAGTAAAATCAAGATTTTACATATAATTTAAATTTAAATCGAAAATTAGATAAATTAAAATTAAAATTAAATTTACTTCTAAATTAGATTAGGTTTTGTTGACTATCTTTTGATTATCGTTACTTCAAAAGGTAACCAATTACAGACGAGTGTTACGAAAAAATTAAAGAATATTGAGGTGATAATTTATCTAAGGTTAAAAAAAATAAGTTGATTTCTAGACTTTCAATAAATTCAAAAACAAGGATCATAAGGTTTCCAAGGAGAAATTAAACCTAAGATTAATAGAGAGAGAAAAAACTCGTTGAATGAAAAATCGTGGAGGGTTAATCATAACAGGCAAATTATCCAACTTAAATTTCAAATCCTAATTTTTATTATATTATTGAAAATTATGTTTGGTTATGATTTTGAAATTCATAAATTTCACGACTTTATATTTAAACATTTTGCACTTTTTTATATATTTTAATTTAACATTAATTTATGTAAATTAATATACAGTAAATTAATTTTATTAATTTTTTATTACATATATAAATACCTAAAATTTAATTTCTATCATTTTTTTTAGAACGCATGTAAATTTTAAATTTTAAATTACTGTCATTTTTAGTAAACGCAGTAAATTTAATTACTGTCATTTTTCATAAGTAGAGGATGAAAATTTTTAAATAAATTTTGATATTTTTAAAAAATTATTTTTAATCTAATTGTTTTAAAAAATTATTTTTGAGCTTGATGTGATGATCGGTCAACAACGCAAGAGCTGTGTAGGCGTACTTTATACATCGTAGGGAGACAATTGAATTTACTCGTACCTATTTTTCTTTGGGTCTCCCTCCTCCTCCTTCTCCTTCTTCTTCTTCTTCTTCTTCTTCTTCTTCTTCTTCTTCTTCTTCTTCTGTCTCTCTCTCCCCTCGGTTGTCGCAGAGTGGAAGGTAGACAGAAGGAGGGAGGACAAAATGCGGACACAGGAAAAACATGAACATCCCCACCCATGGCTGATTCACATCTCTCGGAATCTACCCTTGTATCTTCCTCCTCCTGCATTCCTCATCCCCTCGAGTTAATGACTACCCATTGATCACCCAAGTCTTCCTGTGGAATCCGCGTGTCTGGAGGATTTGATTTCCCTGTGTGTGTGTTTCTCCCGAGAAGCAGGTGGATTTGGTAGGTGGGTGGGTGGGGGATTTCTCATCCCCACGTAAATGTGGGCTTAAATTCGTTGGATCCCGGTATTTTGTTGGTCTCTTGTTCTTTTTTTGTTTGCCACCTGGGTCCATTATTCGGTTGTCTTCGCGAAAGATCCCTCCTTTCAATGCCGAGAAGGCTGACCAGGGAGGAAAAAGGGGTTGGTCATCGGAGTTGGCCCGATCTGGGTGCTCGGGGTGTTGGCTACCCGGGGCAGGCCGAATAGGTATTGGGTATTCGTTTCGCAAATCTAATTCGTGTTGGTTTTGGAGAAAGTTAAGGTCTTGGTTTCGTGCTGGTTTGATCTGGGGATTTTGTGTGCGCGGGTTCTGCATTGGAGGAAAAGATCTGGGGCTTTTGTGCCGATTGTTGTAGTGTTATCGCTCTTTCCTCATGGGAAATTGTTGTGCTAGGCCTCCGAATGGTTCAGGGCGCAGGCCTAAGCAGAAGAAAGGGAAGAAGCACAACCCTTTTTCTGTAGATTTCAAGTCTTCGGCTCCAGGTGGTGGCAAGATCACGGTTCTGAGCAACCCAACGGGGCGGGACCTCAATGCGCAGTATGAGCTTGGGAGGGAACTTGGAAGAGGTGAATTTGGGATCACTTATCTTTGCACCGACAAGTTATCTGATGAGGTGTACGCCTGCAAGTCCATATCTAAGAAGAAACTGAGGACGGCCGTCGATATAGAGGATGTGAGGAGGGAGGTCGAGATCATGAAGCACATGTCCCACCATCCTAATATCGTGGCACTGAAGGACACATACGAGGATGACAGTGCAGTCCACATTGTGATGGAGCTCTGCGAAGGTGGGGAATTGTTCGATAGGATTGTTGCGAGGGGGCACTACACAGAGCGGGCTGCTGCAGCTGTTACCAAGACAATTGTGGAAGTGGTCCAGGTAATTATGTTGCTCATCCTTGTTTTCTATATTTGATTGTGTAGGTACGCTTTTTATGCTGGTGCTCATGGTTACTTTGTCAATCTTCTTAAGTTTCCACACCCCGGTTGGTCTTTTTCTTTATGGTTTACTATGTGTGTATCTATATCATTCATGGTACTCTTGCTTATGTGACAATCCATGAGATTTGCAAAGATTATATTTGGAAATAGGATGTGATGGAAAATACAGAACACATTGCTCAAAGTTTTTAACAATGTAGTATCTTGGAAAGGTTTAGTTTTATGCAGAGTTAGCTCCATGGTGGAGAGGCTGTTTCTAGGATCGAAACCTAGATTATCGTTATGTCACATGAAACAACATTATCATTATTTCAAGGTTTGTTTAAACAAGATGCAGAGACAGTTGGCATTGAAGAGAAATGATTAAATGAAGGCGTGGAATGACAAAATCAGATTCCTTTGGAGCAGATAAGCTTCTTCTATATGTGTTGCTGTGAAAATCTTCAGATGCTTGTGTTGCATGGCCGTTGGCTTTTAAGTTGATCAGGGTTATATTTATCAATTGTAATTTTTATCAACACTATTATTAAGAGAGAAATGTAGAGAAAATATGAAGCAAACCAACTCTTGGTCTAAAAATTTGACATATACTAATCTAAATTCATCAAGCAACGTTTTAATATCATGGGTAGATAAAAGAAAATCACATGAGAGAAAGATTGAAAGTGGGGATGAAAATGGGAAAGAAAAAACAATAAAGAGATGAGGAAAAAGGTTCAAAAAATGTGAGTCTAGAAATTCCACATATACCCATCTAAACTCAACAAGCAGGCATTTAAGATTAAGGTTAGGAAGGATAAGGAGAACATGTGAGAGAGAGAGGTTGAAAGTGGGAAAGAACATGGGAGAGGAAAAAATGGAAAAAATAAAAAAGAGATCAGCAAAAAAACCGAAATAAACATGTGAACATGTGACAGAAAATGTGTTGTTTTTATGGAATATTTCATGTGCATTTTGAGGCTGAGCTTGGCACAATGGTAATGTTGCTCTATTTTGTGTTAGAGGTCATGAGTTAAAATCTTAGGAAGTAAGAATTTGTATAATTGGGACCTCCTTAGACGCCACATTGGTAGAGGCCTTGTGCACTAGATTTGCCCCTTTATTCCACGTGTGTGTACTCTGCTTGTAGTAATTTATTGTAATTTGACTGGTCCTAAATATTAATGTACTTTTCAATTGCAGATGTGCCATAAGCACGGGGTCATGCATCGTGATCTTAAACCCGAGAATTTCCTGTTTGCAAACAAGAAGGAAACCTCTCCTTTAAAGGCAATTGATTTTGGGTTATCTGTATTCTTTAAACCAGGTAAGCCTTCATGGTTTTGCATAAAAAAGTTGTGGTTTTCACTTGTTTGTATTTTTTTTCACTGTTCATGACCTAATTTTCTATTTTAAAAGCAAGATCCAGATTCCAGGAATTTAGGAATGAATAAATTGATCATTACTCTGTCGTGTGTAGCATTCTTCCTCTGCATGAATTTATTATCATTGTGCAATTTGCACCACAACACACTTTTCTTGCAAGCATATAATTGAGTACAATATTTTCTTTTGGCAGGTGAATGCTTTACTGAAATTGTAGGAAGTCCATATTACATGGCTCCAGAGGTTCTAAAACGAAACTATGGTCCTGAAATTGATGTTTGGAGTGCGGGAGTGATCCTTTACATTCTGCTTTGTGGTGTTCCCCCATTTTGGGCAGGTTTGGTTGCATCTTTATGATTCAGTGAAATCATTTGCAGAGTAGATTGTCATAATATGAAGTATGCCTTGATCTGGTAGTTTTTGTAACATTAAACTGTGATGTGCTGCTTTCCTAATTTCTCTGAGAAAATGTTAATATTTTTTCAGAAACAGAAGAAGGGGTTGCACAAGCAATTATTAGGTCTGTAATAGATTTCAAAAGAGATCCTTGGCCTAAAGTGTCTGATAATGCAAAAGACTTGGTGAAGCGGATGCTTGATCCTGACCCCAGTCGTCGACTAAAAGCACCAGAAGTGCTGGGTAATTTGAGTACTCAACCTGCTGTTATTATTTAACAGTCATCCATGCAAACTGTATTCTGTGTCCTGTAGTCGACTTTACTTGATAGTTGATTTTCAAAATCTGGGTTGGGTATCGTATGACAAACCATTTTTAGAAATGGAGTGAGATGGTGTTTATTATTTGACATGTTCACGTTACTTCTTGCAGATCATCCATGGTTGCAGAATGCCAAGAAGGCTCCCAATGTGCCTCTAGGAGAAAATGTTAAATCCCGATTAAAACAGTTTTCCATGATGAACAAATTTAAAAAAAGAGCTCTTAGGGTGAGATTCCTCCTAATATTCGGTCCGGACAGTGACAAACTGAATTTTGTTGCTATGTGGACTGTTTCATTTCCTTCTTATAAAATCACGTTTTCTTTGTCTCTGCTCCCAAAAATAGTTCAATATATGCGTCTTAACTGTAATGCCCTTCAATTAACTGGTTCTTTGAACACAGGTAGTGGCTGAACATTTATCAGATGAGGAGGTTTCTGGTATCAAGGAAATGTTCCAAATGATGGATACAGGGAATAAAGGGCATATAACTTTTGAAGATCTTAAATTTGGTCTTCGCAAAATTGGACAGCAGATGCCAGATCCTGATATACATATACTGTTGGATTCTGTAAGTTTGTTAAGTTGGTCAATTATTGTTTTTGTTTTTGTAACTAGTTCATTATTGTGTTGCAAAAATTGAATTTTTTAATGAAATCATGTTATTCCGTTAGTTTATCTTATTCAAATTGCATTGTTAGGCGGATGTTGATGGAAATGGTTTGCTGGATTATGGGGAATTTGTTGCTGTATCCATTCACTTGAAAAAGATGGGGAATGATGAGCACCTACACAAAGCATTTGCATACTTTGATCTGAACAAGAGTGGATATATAGAAATTGAAGAGCTCAGGAATTCATTAGCCAATGATTTGGGTCCAAACCCCGAGGAAATCATCAATGCCATCATCCGTGATGTAGACACTGATAAGGTCGTGTTACCCATACCATCCATCATTTTTACATTGTTTGTTGATCTTTTCCATTTTGATATGTTTCAGTGGCTCCATAGGGTTTCCATGGCTAGGATTCAATGTGAAGCATGACTTCTTTTTTTAAAATCAAGAACTAAACCTGATGTTGCCATTTATATGTTTTCTTACCTTAGGATGGCCGAATAAGCTACGACGAGTTTGCAGTAATGATGAAAGCAGGCACGGATTGGAGAAAGGCTTCGAGACAGTATTCAAGGGAACGGTTCAGTAGCCTCAGCCTCAAGTTGACGAAGGATGGGTCTTTGCAGGTACAATATTTTGAACATTTGAAGTGAAGCCACCCTTGCCTTTCATTACCTACCACCATTTGCTTATGGTTTCCGACATCACACCATGTGCCGTTTATCTGAAAACTAGTGATTCCTTTCTTTATCCAGCCTGTCTTGTTTTCCCTTGGATTAATCAGGAATGTGGTCAAGGTTTTATTTTATGGATGATAGAGCCATTCTGTGGCAATGGTTTGTGGTTTCTGTGGGTTCTCACGCTTGACATGATCATTTTCATTGCTATTTTGTAGGTAAACGGAATATGAGAGCCACGTCCATATACGTAGGTAGGAATTTTTCAGAAGATTGTTGAGATGCTACCTCTTAAGTTTGGTTCCTCTGTCTAAGCATGTCGAGAACAGAGCTGCAAAGTTTCCTTTGCCCTCCCCACGTATCATATTCTCTTCAAGTTGGCCAATTTTGTGATGGGTGTAATGCTTGTGCTTGTGCTTGAAAAGCTTCTCCGCTTGAAATTGAAGTTGAAAAGAACGATGATCTACTCCTGTGGTGAAGATGACATGTTTGTATTGATAATAATCGGAAAGCAGTCAACCCAGATTTCCTTGTTTGATCCAAACACTGGGACTATGGCAAATTTGTAGAATTGTCGTTGGATTGTGAAAAGGAGGAGAGAATCGAAACGAAGTGATTGGAATTGCTACTAATGGTTAAGCTTGTCTTTGAACATGAAGCTATTTTTACTGACCTCAATGTATTCTAAGAAGGGGTTGTCGTTAGACCTGTTTCTGGTTACGATCGCCTGTACTTGTTTCTTATTTCTTCAAATGATACACATACATCTGTCGCTGTATCTGATGTTGCAAGTTCTCATAGAGGATGCTTATTTTAAAGGTAAAATTATATAAAGTAAGATATTTTTTTAAAAAGAAGAGATTCACGATTTATAATGATACTAATTTTTATTATAGAATGTTAAAGTTATCTGATAAATATACTTAATGATTACTGTACGGTGTACTGCGAAAAAGTTCAAACCATGACATATCATGAGATGTTGATGTTTGTCATGCTCCTTAATATACTTTAATGTTAATGTTGGAGGAATCAAAGATTCATGGAATACTAGGACTTTGATAAGGTTTAATGTACCGACTATTTGGGATAAATAGTTTTACATCAAAATTGATGTGATGTAACATTTATAACAATTTTTATTATTAATCAATTAGTTTTAACAAAGAAAATTTTATCATGATATTATAATTAATTCATATATGTTACATGTAAAACGTTTATAAAATAAATTTGAATAAAAGACTTATAAGCATAGGGAAGTGTTAAGATAAATAATTACAATTCAACTCCACTTGGAAACAATAAAGTTAAAGTGCATAAATGAATGATACTTAATTTTTGTCATTAAATTAAAAATGCTATGAGATTTGATAAATTAAAAATAAGAAAGAGATATCGTCAATGGTAGTGCATGAATTTAACATAGAAATATTTAATCCATGCCAGCATATTGAAGTAAAATTTAATTAGATAGTAACGCACCATTGTTGAAAGAAAATTAATATATCTCGTGCAATTTACAACATTGTTGAATTTCTATAAAATTCAAATGGTTAAAATTTCATTTTAAAATAAATTAACAATAATAAGAATAGTTTTTTATATATTAAATTTAATTTATTATCTACATTTATTAATGTAAGATTATTCTAACATTTTCTCTCTTATTTTTAATCTTTTCTGTCTACAAGTGTTCATAAGTTGATATATATAAATTAACTTTGATATTATATTCAAGATTTCATAGAGGGTGGAAATTTGTTGGTGACATCTAATAAAAGGTGAAGGAGTAACCGTGAGAGAGTGAATTAAGGTAAACGTGCAAAGGTGAAGAAGAAATGGTGGTATGTAATAAAAATGTAACTCAATTTTTGAATACTCAAATAAAGGAGGTTTAATAGATATCTATACTTATGGTTATAATGGGCAGATACAAATGTAACAGTTGAAATACAACTGGACTTTAACACAAAAATATCAATCTAAGTTGAGAAAGTTCTAATATAACTTTGAGAAATTGATAATCATTTATTTCTATTATTTTACGTAAGAATCATAAGTACTGATCTACTATTTTCTTCTTACGTTTTTGACTTATATATTATTCCAACAGCATTACGTATTTTAAACAAAGGATAAGACTGGCATTTTGGTAAGGTCCGAGGTGAAAAAATCAGATTTTTTAGCTTATATACTTTTTTTTAAAATTTCTCCGAGTAATAAGATTAATAAGAAATCTGTTACTGTGATATTAATTTGGTGATTTTTAGCTTATACACCTTGAAAACGTTAGAATTTAGTTTTGACATGTTTTAATGTATATATATCACGTTCTAAATCACGTTAACCGCATGATCAGCCGCCAAAAGTGTATGATGGGTACACTTAATTAATTACGTAATCACGGTTTTGCTTTCTCCTCTCCAACGCCGACTGCGGCGTCCGTGTATCGAATTTTAAAGATTTTAAAGTTGTGACGTTGTTTGTTTAGTATTTATTAAGTATTTTTATTTTTTTATTATATATTTTAACTGTATAAAGTAATATTTAATAAATATAATTAACATTTTATATTAAAAATAATAAATAAAAAAATTTACATCATAAATTATATAATTCTTAAAAATCTTGAATCTTATCTCATCTTTTGAACAAAGAAAAATGTAAAGATAAAAAGTATGAATATGAAAAGTTAAAAACATTCTAAAATATTTATACAATTCGAAAAGTTGAATTAATATTAAAAACTTAAGTTTTTTTTGTTTTGTTTGATTACAAGTGTAACCGAAAATCACTCTTACGTACGTATAACATGAGAATTTTCAAATGCAACGTTTTTATATTTTTTCATCATTATTTTTAATCACATTAATATTTTTAAAAGATCTTATTCTTCTATATATTTTATTTAAATATTAAAATAAATATAAATAAATACAAATTCTAAATATACTATCAAAATAATTTAAAAATTAATATATATTTTTTTATAAATACAATTTCAAAAATTATTTTTTTCTACTCACGTACCAAACCAAACGTAACAAAATATCCATTTTGAAAACGTGAAAATCTAATCTACAAACGATCCATTTGCCCCCCCGCCCCCTCCCCCTCCGAAAATCGAACCCTTCGGCCGCCCGACCTCGCGCGTCCATCTTCCCTCTGCACATCCGTCCTCGCGCGCGCCTCCCCCCCGCTTCCCCCTGCCTGTCCGTCGTTTCCGCCAGATCTCGCGTCGCCTTCGTCGTTCCCGCCAATCTCGCCGGATCTCGCGTCGCCTTCCACGTTCCTGCCGGATCTCGCCTTGCGTCCATCGGAAAGGAGGTCGCGGGCCGTCGTTTTTCCCCTGTTCTCTGCGTCGGTATGATTTACAGTGTATTTACAGTATGATTTAGGTTTTTACAGTGTATTCGTACTATTTCCATATGCAAATAGATATTTCCACTGATTTACAGCATGATGTAGGTATTTATAGTGTATTCCTACTATTTCCATGTGCAAATAGATATTTCCACTAATTTACAGTATCATTTAGGTATTTATAGTGTATTTACAGTGTATTCCTACCATTTCCATGTGCAAATAGATATTTCCACTGATTTACAGTGTATTCACAGTATGATTTAGGTATTTACAGTGTATTCCCGCTGTATTTCCACATAAAATTTTAAGGGGTTACATGCCATACCCTTAAGGTTTGCTTAAGATCTTCAAGATGAATTACAAGAAGGTGACACTACTGCACAACAAGATGTTTCTGAAATACATGAAGAATCTAACAATACAATTGGAATGACTCAAGTAGAAAAGAAATAGCAGATAGATTTCGTGAAGAAATAATGCATCACATGTGGGAGAGACAACTGTGATGTTCCTATGTGCAATTATTATATAGTTGAACAATAGTATTATTTTATGCAACATTTGAAGAATTGTTATGTATTGAACAAAAGATGTATTGGAATCCTATATTCGTGTATTTCTATTTACATGTGTGTTATCTATATAAATGTTATGAAATGTTATATTAATATTTTGAATAAGTCACACTTCTTCTAGATTTTCCTAATTTTCCTTAGTATGCATAAACACCAACCAACTAAATTTTCCTATTTTTCTGTGGGCGGCACAAACAAATATAGAATTTCCTAAATTTTCCGATTTGTTGATTCTTGAATGTTCTGATTTGCTTTTTTTTCTTTTCCTGATTTTCCAAGTGGTACAAACAATCCCTTAAATGATTTGTATTCTTATCCCTTGTATCAAAAAATTCCAGTTTTTTTTTTAAATTGTTCCCCTCAGACTATGTGATGCTCATTTTTCATTTTCAAAACATCATTAACAGCAACGTCTCCGATGGAGGTTGTGATCGCCTCATCTCCATTCGACGCTGGGATTAGCTGTTGGGACCTTCATACTGGCATGGAGAATCTCCGCTATCGCTCTTGTGCCTCCTCCACCCACGGTCTCACCTCTGTTGCTGGGAATTTCATTGCCTCCTCCTTGGTCAAAGATTCACCCTCTTCCTCTACTGGTTCAATTCTATATTGGTCATGGAAGAAGGTAATCCTCTACCTATGAGTTAGTCTTGTGGTTCATAAAGTAAGTTTCTCATCTCTACCTTCACATCCTCCCTCTTCTTTTTCAGCCACAGGTGGAGGTCAGGAGTTTCCCTGCGGAGGCTATTGGCCCGTTGGTTGCTACTTCTGAAGGGACATATCTGTTTGGAGGAGGATTGTCTGGTAACATTTACATGTGGGAGGTAATTATAATTGTCTGATATCATTTATGTGTTATTAACGTTCTTTTTTTGTAATTATAGTTTTGTATTTAGATGATTAGCTATAAATGACATTTTTTGATAAGGTTAACTATACCTTGCATTGCATTTTGTAGGTGGTTAGTGGGAGATTGTTAAAGAAGTGGCAAGCACATTATAGATCTATTACGTGCTTTGCATTGTCTAATGATGAGACATTTTTGATATCTGGTTCAGAGGATGGAGGCATCAGGGTTTGGTGTCTTATCATGTATGTGGTTTAAGTCTCTTGTAAAATTTGTGATGTTTTGTTAAACAAATGTGTTTTAATTTTGGCATATTTTGTGAGTTCTTTTTTTTGCAGGTTTTTTGATGATTTTTTAAATTTTGAAAAGAATCATCTATATCAATATAGCTTCTATGAACATAATTTACGTGTCACAGACATTGCTACTGGTTATGGGTTGTGCAATTCAATTGCAATATCCTCTTCAGAAGATCGCACTTGCAAGTTAAGTTGCGTTTCTCTTTTTTATAGGAAATATGGGATTCGTTCATTTTCTGCTTTCTTGTTTAACCTTTTCCAATTATTTCTTTGATGTAATCATCAAAAATAAAAAAGTTTTTGAAGTACAAGGACTGTTGACATCTTAAAAGTTATAATTGTGTTTTCTTACAATATTTATCAGTTCAATATGCCACTATTTTTGCCGGGTTACATGTACTGATATTTCACTGTTGGTTGATGTACACTATTTTTCAGATATGGAGCTTATCTAAGGGTAGACTATTGAGATCGGTAACGTTCCCCTCAATCATTAATGCTGTAGCAATGGATCCTGGAGAGCATGTGTTTTATGCTGCTGGTAAAGATGGGAAAATATATATTTCTGCACTTAATGTTATATCTACCCAAGGCAACGACACTAAAATGCACATATTGGGCTCCTTTTCTGATGAAAGGTTCATGTTCTTTGTCCTTCATGTGATTATTCTTTGAAGTGAATATTCCAATGTAATATTACTGTAATCCTTTCTTATGGTAAAGAGAGCTGCCAGTTCTGCATGTTTATATCCTTCTCTTTGATGATATTTAATTATGTAATAAAATTTGATAAACTAAATTATTATAAAATTTGTCTTCTCCAAATTTGTTAAATACCGTTAAAATTTTTAGATAAGTTCTTGTTGCTAAGCAGAATTTAATTTCCTTTTTCATTGACATTATTAATGATTGAAAACCTCCCTAACATTTTCAAACTTGATGTTCTACAGTAAATCTATTAATTGTTTGGCATTTAGGAGCGATGGGATTACATTAGTGTCTGGCTCAGAAGATGGCACCATTCGAGTTTGGGACACTAGAAATAAACATGTGATTCGTGTACTTAAACATGCAAAAGGTAATTGTATGTCTTCAGTCTCCATTAATTTCTCCTAAAGTTCCATTTTCTTGGTCATTAGATTTTGGAAATGATTTCTGAAAAGTGTGATTTGATATTCTATTTGTTGAGATAAAGCAAAGCAAACATCCAATGTGTGACCAACTTATGTTTGGAAGCCCTAGCATTTGCCTTAACAAGCATGCACGTTCCTTCTTAAAGCAGGGGAGGTCTGTTCTTTCATTTTCTCCTAGTTAACAATGATGATAAAATAAAAAAGTGTGTGCAAGCACTTGTTATTCAAACTTAAATCATTCTTAATTTGAATGTTGGTTGTTTTAACAATAAGATTCATCCAATCCTTCTTAAGAAAGAGATGAAATGAAATGCCTTTCAGGATCTTTCGGGTAAGAAAGTGTTCTTAGAAATTGAATCTTGTATAGTTTCTTTTTATAAAATTTGGAGTTCTAATATTATAGTAAATTACTTGATCTTTGATGGGCTTGAAACTTCGGTTCTTATATTTAAATTTGGTTCGTGATTGATATTTATGTCCATCATATGTGATCAATTATATTTGTTGTGCTCGTGTTACTTCTTGTTTGTTAGTTGTTTCATTCCATCCACATGCCTTTTCTGGATAAAAGAGTTTTCTATATTGGTAGATAATGGATAATGATACTGGTATTTTTTGTGTGATGTAGGGCCTATTAACAACATTGTCATAGTAAGACAGCCATTTCGATCACATCCACAAGGACCATCAAACTGGTGGATATCTTCATGCAAAAATATGTCAGTGGCACCACAATTAGAAAGACACCTCAGTTCGCTTGATGGAAAAAATGAATATAAAGCTATTCTTTTGCATCAGTCTACTTTGGGAGATAACCTATGCAATAAATTTCACACTTACGATGTAATAACGAGTCATCTTGAAGAGCTTCAGGTTCTCATTTTGATCCTTGTTAGTGTTTTTTCATTATCATTTTAGGAAAAATGTTGCAGATTGTTTACCAGACTGTTGTCCTGTTGATATTTTTCTTAGCATGCTTTTCATTCTTTCGTAAATGATGATACCATGTTTTTATAATATTCATGAATATCATTTCCCTGAACTCATTGGATTGGGTTTATACTATTGAAATAAAAATGCTTTTATACTATTTTTCCTATTTTACAAGAAAAATGGATTGGGCTAAAAAATGTTAAAATTGACCATTTTCTTCAATTTTTGAACAATGATCTTGATGTAATTCTTTCATTGTGATTTATTTCCAAAATACACTAAACTTGAAGTCTAATTTTTACCTACATGTGTTTATCATTCTCATGTCTTGCCTCTTATTTTCAGCGTCAAGGTTCTTCAGGAGCCACAGAATTTGAACTGGAAAGATTGAAGCAGGAATCTGAAAGATCGGCTCGGATGAGCCAACATTGGAAAAAACTATACCAAGACCTGCATACATTTTGTGTGGATGAGCTTCTAGATAAGCAGAGGGCAGTTGGGAAGTTAAACAAGGATGTTGAGAACAACTAGTTTGTTACTGTTTCTTTACTATAGTGTATACACTCTATATTCTAAATTATTTTTAACATAAATATAACATAATTATCGACTTCAGATATTTGTGAGTTTAGCGAATCTTTTTGTTAATAAACATAACACGAGCAAATTTGACAGAGATTATACTTTATGGTGCCTCTTGCCTTGTAACCTTGAAAATGAAATATCAAATACCAAAGCTCTGTTATAAAAATTACAGCAGAACGAACGAGGTGTATATACATTTTTTTTTGAGAATGTGATTTCATTGCATAGATCTGAAGATTGCGGATTAAACTCGTAATCTGATGTTATATCATTACATAAGCACTCTGGGTGGTGGGCTTTTATAACGACTAATTATTGATCTTGCATGCATTTATAATAGACGCTTGTTGGAACCTTGAGAGCAAGAGATGAGAAGTACACGTGGAAAGGAAAGAAGATCGAAGTTGATTTCGTTTATTACGTTGGAAAAGCTTGATACGTCTTTTTGCAAGGATATTTTTCATTTATTAGGATTCTACCTTATCCTCTTGGAAAAAGGATATTTTTCATGAAAATATGTTTCAAAACTATTTTCATATGAAAAACACTACAATAAAAAGAGTTTCAGTAAAATGTTGGTTCAAATGGTGTTAAGGTAAAAATGTTGAAATAAAAGTGTTTAATTTTTTGTATAAAAAACCTGCAATAAAGATAAGTTAAAAAAATGTTGAAAAAATATTATAACAAAAAAGAGGTGTGTTTACAAATAAGTATTTCGTTGTACGTTGAGAATATATTTTTGAAAAGAATATCAAAGACCTTGGTTGTATTAAACTAAAAGAAACGGATGTGATTGGTTGAAAAATTTGTTGAACGAATTATGCGTACATAAGGTAAGTCTCAAAGAAGCGATGAATGTTTATTGAAATAGCGGATTAAGATATACACATTTTGTAAAGACTATACTTGGGTAGAGAGAAGAAACAAATTTATTTTCTAGATCATTATCATCACTATTATTTATCATTGATCATTGTTATTTTCTTTTTCATAGTTACCATCATTACTTGGTTGTATTTTTTAATTGTATTTATTGTACATAAATTAATCAAATAATGATAAAATATATAGTAAATTATAAAATAAAAATTTATATAACCTACGAAAATTCAAAAAAAAAAAGAAATTTTTTTTCAAACAAACCTTACTACTAAAACTGTTGCCATTATTACTACTACTGTCACCGTTACCATTACTGATAATTGTTGCTATTACCACTACTATTTTCTTTTATTATTGCTGCTACTACAATTATATTAGACATTAGATAAGAAGATCATCAATTTTAATTTCAAGTAGTCTAATCAATAGTTTTTTTGGATTCAACCAACGACGACGATTTTGTATAAATTTTTAAATATTTAAAATACATAAATATCAAAATATTAAATCATGCCATTAATATTTTAAAATATGTACAAATAATCTGTTTGATCTTTTATTTCACACAATATTAAAATATCACTCAGCCGACATTACCTTTGAAATTCTAACTTTTCTCCACGGAGAGTTCTGAAATCTACCGTGACAAGACTCAGGCGTCTTAGTGAGAAAATTAAAATTATTATGGTACTCTGTTACTGTTAGGTTATTAAAAAAAATACAGATATTAACATCATTATACCGATTAATCTTCGTTATGGCCATATAAATATTTGAATTTAATGGAGGGTGTCCACCAAGTGGTCACCACTTCCCCTGCATTCCATGTGCATGAGCGTCTCATTTGAAATTTATTTCATTTTTTTTAATATATCTGTGGAAAATCGTCAGAGCCACGTACGGAAAGCAGGAAAAAGAATGGTAAAGAGCAAACAAAAAAGGGGAAAACTCCATGACCAGTCGACCGGACCGGACCAAACCAGACTACCAACTCCACCTCCCAAGAAATCCTCGTCCTCCCCTCCCATCTCGTCGTTCCGGTGACGACGATGGCCGCGCTGCACTCGCCTTCCTCCCAGATCGGTGAGCGACGGTGAGCTTTCCGCCTCCGGCCACAGCCGCTGGTATCTCTTGCCACCTCAAAGGGGTATTCTCATCCCTTTTCGCTTCTTTTTCCATTGGGGCATACTTTCCGGCGGTTGCCCTTTCTTTCCTTGCTGTGTATCAATTGGAGTTCATTCTGCGCTCGATGTTTCCATTTTGATCCCAGTGGACCGTCCCCATCCTTACACCAGGTATGGACCTGCTGCTTCTTCGTCTACCTCCACCACCACCACCACCTCCACCTCCTACTCCTTTTCCTTTCCCCTCTTACTGTTTCGGGAAAGGTGGGAACGTGGCTTTCCTCTTCCCCCATGCTGTTTCAGGAAACACGGAGGTGTGGAGGAGGAAGATGGAGTAGTGGTTGTGATGTGCCAGCGTGAGAGGTAGTAGTGGAAGTCGTGGTGGTAGTGGCGATGGTTCTTCACGTCTTATCTTTGTATACGTTCTTTGTGTGATTCGCATCGGATTTCTTTACTTTTCTGTCATTCTTCCCGATCTTGGAGTTTCTCGAAACCTTCACCTTTTTCTTCTCTCTTCCACCTATATATCTGTCTACTCTGCCAAATCAGATCTGCACGAGAGGGAAAATGGTTCATCCTAGCATTTTAACAAGGTTTTTCTGGTTTTTCTTACAGAAAAGGTGGGATTTTTGTGCTGGGTTCTTGAACGTATGTATACCTTTTCTTTTGTGCAGAAATATGTGCAGCAGACAATCGGCGTCGTCGTCGTCTTCTCCTTCTTCCTCTTCAACAACTACAGCAGCCGCAGTAGCCATGACCAACCTCACTGTTGAGACCGACGACTCCTTCTCGTCGCCTCTGGAACTGGCGGCTAACAACGACGTCGAAGGGTTCAAGCGCTCGATCGAGTGCGATCCTGCAGCGATCGACGAGATCGGGCTTTGGTATGGACGCAAGAAACACTCCAACCAGATGGTGCTGGAGCATAGGACTCCTCTCATGGTCGCCGCTACTTACGGAAGCCTCGATGTTCTCAAGTTCATCGTCTCCGTCTCGGATGCCGATGTAAACCGAGGCTGTGGACCGGATAACACCACCGCCCTCCACTGTGCGGCCTCCGGAGGGTCCGTGAACGCGCCGGAGGCCGTCAACATCTTGGTTTTGGCGGGTGCTGATACCAACGCCATCGACTCCAACGGGCTCCGGGCCTGCGACGTGATTGTGGTCTCTCCCAAGCTTGTAGAGGGGAGGTGCGTTCTCGAGAATCTTGTAGGGTTTGCTGCCGGCGGTAACCGTCACCACGGCGGTGACGGGGATTTTCGCGTTTCAACGACCGCCAACGGTTCGAACTCACCGCCTCTGTCACCGGACGAAGGCGGTTCTCCTTCTGATTCGACTGCTTCCGCCGTGAACGGGAGGTTCCAGGGTTTCCCCCATCCGTCTGCGCCGGAGAAGAAAGAGTATCCGGTAGATCCGTCGCTTCCCGACATCAAGAACAGCATATATGCGACGGATGAGTTCAGAATGTTCTCTTTCAAAGTCAGACCATGCTCTCGGGCGTATTCGCACGATTGGACGGAGTGCCCTTTCGTGCACCCCGGAGAAAACGCTCGCCGGAGGGACCCGAGAAAGTTCCACTACAGCTGTGTGCCGTGCCCGGACTTCCGCAAGGGTGCGTGCCGGAGAGGCGACCTGTGCGAGTATGCGCATGGGGTGTTTGAATGTTGGCTCCACCCGGCACAGTACCGCACGAGGCTCTGCAAGGATGGTACCAGCTGTAACAGGAGGGTGTGCTTCTTCGCCCACACCGCGGAAGAGCTTCGTCCGCTGTTTGTGTCGACCGGCTCCGCCGTTCCTTCTCCTCGGTCCACCGCAGCCGCTGGCATGGAGATGGCTTTGAACATGCTGCCGTGCTCACCGTCTTCTGTCTCGATGATGACCCCCACGCCTTTTACTTCGCCTATGTCTCCCTCGGCGAATGGGATGCCATCGTCCTCCATGGCTTGGCCGCAGCCGCCGAACGTGCCAACGCTGCATCTCACGGCGGGGAACCTGCAGTCAAGCAGGCTGCGTTCGTCCGTTAATGCCCGAGATATCACGGCTGATGAATTGTGTATGCTGCAGGAGATGGAGTCCAACAAGCTGCTTGGGGAGCTGTCCTGCTTGTCGTCGAAGCCTGGCCGTCTGGGCTCATTGTCCGGCAGCAGCGGCTGCAATGGCCGTTCGAAGGCGCTAACCCCATCTAACCTCGATGAACTGTTCTGTGCAGAGATGGCATCGTCTCCCCGGTACAATACCGAGCAGGGGGCGGTATTTTCGTCCAGTCACAAGTCTGCCGTGTTTAATCAATTGCAGCAGCAGCAAAGTCTGCTGTCGCCGATAAACACGGCGGTGTTCTCCCCGACGTCGATGGAGTCTCCGCAGTTGCCGAACAATCACTCCCCACTCGTGCACGCGTCTCTTGGAATCTCGACGCCCGGTCGAATGTCGCCCAGGGGCGTGGAACCCCATTCTCCCTTCAGCTCGTCGAGGCTGTCGGTTCTGGCGCAGCGCGAGCAGCAGCAACAGCAGCTGCGTAGTCTGAGCTCGAGGGAGCTGGGTTCCGGCGTGTCGGCGATGGTGGGCTCGCCCGGGAATTCGTCTCTGTCGAAATGGGGCTCTCCGTCCGGCAAGGTTGACTGGGGCTTCAACAACGGGGAGGAGCCGAGCCGGATGCGGCGATCGAATTCCTTCGAGCTCGTCAACAATGGGGAGGAACCGGATCTGTCGTGGGTGCAGTCGTTGGTGAAGGAGCCGTCGCCGGAGGTGAAGGACAAAAGCGCTGCGGGCGGTTCAAATTCTCAGGGAGAGGAGCACACGGTCATCGGAGGGTGGCTGGAACAGATGCACATGGAGCAGCGGCTGGCAGCAAAGTAGGACATGCTAAAGAAAGAAAAAACTAAACACAATATTTTTGATGGGCAACAAGGAAGGTGGTCGGTGGGGAGGGCATTCGTTGTTTCTTTGAAAAGAAGCCATTTATTGTTATTATTATCACCATTATTATTATTTGTTAATCAGTTCCTTGGGTCTTTGGTGGGTGTGCTTTCGCTAATCCAAGTATACGGATAAGTGTTGTGTGTCGTGGAAGGGATGTGGGCGGGCGGGAGGTCGTTGTTGCGTTTTGTGCACTCTTCTTTCTTTCGATCAATTAAATATCTCGCATTTGTGATCGGTATCGGAAGGGTGGGTCGCGCGTTGACGGGGTCGTCCTTTCGTCGACGGGGCAAGCAGCGGAACATGGTTACACCTGGAGGGGCCGAGCAGCCCAGCAGCCTCACTTACCTTTTTCTTTTAATAATGAAAAGGGTGGTCCGTAAGGCAGCATGCGTCAGCACGAGCGTGCCGCGGCGCGCACGATGGACGAGTGGTGGCGGTGGTTGACCCTTGCCTTTTCTGCTCCCCCGAGTGAGAGGTGGCCCCCGACTCCAGTCGCTCGCGCTGGAACTCAAAGCCGGGGGGGCGTGCGCTTTTGTCCGAAACATACGGCTCCGTCCTTGTCGTCCCTATCTGCCTCGGTTTGTTCCTTTCTCGCGACCGGACTGTTCTTTGTTTTTAATAATTTTTGCAGTGACGTATTTTTAAAGACTACAGGAGGATTACGTAGGGTGGGGGGTTTATGGTATAATTTTTATTCTATTTTTTGTCAAACAAATTAAATAATTAATGTTAGAAAAATAAATTTATAAAATTAATAAAGATAAAATTATTTTTGTCATTTTACTCACATACGTTGAAATAAAAGAAATTACTATTTATATAAATATTATACATTATCGATTTCATGTAATAACAATTTTATCAAACTTCGTTATCAATGATGGTTAAGTTTTTATATTTATTTTTACATAAATTTTTACGTCAATTTTTATTACATTACGAAGAAATTAATTTCAGAGTAAATAAAGTTAAAACAAGATTTGCATTTGGAGAACTTCGTTGGTTCTCGCGCTTTAATTATTTTATCAACGTTATTAGCTTAATTCTAATAAAATATTATTATATTATATTTTATTATAATTCAATGTGATGAAAACATACTCGAAAGTTGAATGCTGCGGGATCTTAAATGATGATTTTACGAAGACAAATTGAAATAAGAAATTACCATACTTATATAAACGCTCTTATTTTGCATTATTTCCTGATGGAAATTCTTGGAAAGATTATAAGAAATTTATTAAAAGTTGGGATTGGGTATATACGAAAGTATGTAGGTTTTGTTCATTAAACTTTAATTTTGTATACATTTTTATCTTAAAATTTGACTTCATTTGATAATAAAAATTTAATTTTTAACTTTTCATAATATTCAAAACTAGAATACCTTATTATAAAACATACCTTGGGTTATTTTTAAACATGTGAAATACAATGGTTGGGAGGTGATTATTAAAATAATGTAGTCAATATTTTGTTAAATTAACCGTATTTTAATTAAAAATTTGCAAACAGTTGACGTTAACTTTAATCTATACAACTTACGGCCATAAGGAACTAATGCTTTTAACGGAGAATACTCTCACCATCAATAATATTTTTACAGAAAATGATGACATTCTCCTAGGTTTTTAATTTTAAATTAATAATAATAATAATTTTGTACGTTATTAAACTTATTTTATTTATTATAGAGGTAAAATTAAATTAAGAAAAAATTTATATATATATATTTTTAAAAATTATATAATTTATTATATATATTATAATTTTTAATATAAAATATTAAAATTATTTAATAAATATTACTGTAAATTACTGTAATATATAATAAGAAATTTAAGTTGATAAACTCTACGGAAGAAAAAATCCCCAATTCAGTCGAGGGTTCACGTCGCCTCCTCCGTCCGCATGGTCTCCGCGCCCGCCTTCCTGCACAACGCTGCCGATGGCCCATGGATGAAGCACACATCCCCTTCAACGCCGCCGGTACTTTGCGGTCATCGAACTCTGCATAGGATACGTCCAAATCCACCGCCTCGAATCCCTGCAATCCGACCTGGTGTCTTGTGCGTTGTCTGCGGCCGGAGCTGGAAGGCAACTGCCTGTAACGACCCCATGCTCGTAACCCGCACTCCGTACCTGGAAGGCAACTACCTGTGCGACACTTTCCCCAGCGCGTTCTTCCTGGCTTTCCACCGACCGCACTCTGTATCGCCGCTCTCTTCCGTCCCGAGAAACCCGCACCTCTTTCCCTTCCTTAAAAGCCTCCGCTTCCCTCAGCGGGTGCGCCTCGTGGCCCTTGCCGAGGGCAGTGGTGGTGGGCGTGGGAGAGAGGACAAGGAGGAGGAGGTGGAAGGGAAGAAGGGGGATGCACCGCCGCCGGCAGGTAATGACGAGATACGAAATGCTCTGGCACTGGATTTCCGGTGGAGGGATCTGCTCAACCCCGACCCGGAGAACATCGTGGCCGTGGCGCTGACGGGTCTGCTGGTACTGGCGAGCGCCCAGGCGCTATGGCAACTCTTCTTCATCTCGATTGCCATTGTCTTGGCTGCGCTCAAGTACTCCTTTATTGCGGCGTTGCTACTGTTTATAGTCATAACTCTGCTTTAGTTTTTGATTTTCCTGCCCAGATCACAAATCCCCTTTCCTCCTGATAATTCTATTTTGTTGTTTGGAGCTCCTCGCGTGTGATGGTATTTGGTGTAGTGAATGATGGAAGACAATTAATTGGATTGCCTTCTTTTTGTTGGTCTTTGATATGTTGCAAAAACGGCGATTCAAATTTGTGTATGCTTATATTGTGTAAAAGGTTGATTAATACACACCAGGTATCGATACTCCCTCTTTTCTCAGCACTCAGGTTTACCTGTCATCGATAGCATTGAGTCGAGCATACTATTGGTTTACAACTACAACATTGTTTAAATAATTTATCCCATTTTTTTCAACTTTAATCGCGTGTCATTTATATTTCATTTTCAATTTTACTACGTTTTAATACGGTAGTTTCAACCGGGTTTATCAACTTTGAACTATTGTTTCTTCCTAAATGCATTTGCTTCATGTTATTCATTTACAACATTATCAAAAAAATGTTATTCATTTATATTTTTTGTGCTTGCTTTCCTACCTTCCTTTTGCACATATTCCTATATTTTTCCTTGTATTGAAGCAAAGGCGATCACTGTCAAGGTGGATGGTAATCAGAGGAGTGGTTTTGTTTTGGCGGAGGATCACACAAATCAAAATCAAGATGGAGATTCACGAGGGGGCAATTTGTCTGGGCCTTGTTCTTGATCAAACTGCTTGGTAAAAATGTTTTTTCTTCATGGTTCTTTGTTTTTTCTCTTACAGTGTTAGTTACCAGCATGTGCTTAGTTGCTTATTGAAAGGAGAGGCTTAATAGGGCCTTTTCTGACGCCCATTTGCTTCTGAATTTTCCCAATGCCTATGTTCATCATCTCCTTTTGGGATTTTATTGTTGGCCCATTCTTCTCCTAACCCATTAACACTAAAGGGGAAGTGTCCTTTTCGTTTCCAAGCAATTTGGCTCCACAATCTTCATTTCACTAACTTTGTGGATAATTGTTGGCCCATGACAGGAGCCTTGGTTGGGCAAACAGGAGTGCCTAGTCAAAAAGCTCAAGAAGTGGTACTGTGTTAACTATAGGAATTGGAAAATCCACATCACCTAGAGTTAGGTAGAAATTGACAACCTTCAGATGCCTCTCTGCTAGCAAAAGATATTGAGGCACTCTTTAAGAAAGGTAAGATCACCTCCTTGATGTTGAAGAGATGCACTGGAAATAAGAATCACATATCACCTGGCTATAGGAGGGAGAGAAAAGCTCCTCCTTCCATCTCTCTGCCAGACATGGCCATAGGAGGAATTTCATTAGTTACATTAAAAACCCCACAGAGGGCATCTTCTTTGACAAAAGTCAAATTGCTAAGATTTTTCTCAATTTCTTGTTGCAGATTTATTCCTCCAACTCCCTTCATAACTGGCACGATGAGATTTCCTTCCATCAAGAGAAATTGAATCCAAATGATACATTGACATTGCCAAAGTTCCTGATGAACAGGAGATCAGAGTACATTGAAGATCATGAACTCGATCAGATTTTCTTGTTGCAGATTTCCTTCCATCAAGATGACAAGAACCTTGGCCCCGACAGATATCTCGTTGGTTTTTACTGAGCAGCCTAGCACCAACTGGGTCCTAACTTTGTGGCTAAAGTTACAAACCAAACCAAGACGCTGTCATCAAAGCTCAACCACACATATATTTGCTTCAACTCCAATAAAATGAATAGTGAGACCCCAGCAAACTTATATCCTAGTAGTCTCACTAATATGGTCTTCAAAGTCATTACCTAAATCATTGGATGAGGAACCAACAGAACATTACTTCTTTTCAAAGAGCTTTTTTGCTAGGTAGACATACTTTTGATAACATCATCTTTGGCAGGGGACTTGTGTACTCCAGCACCAACTCCAAAAGCGACAACGAGTATTTCACTGTCACATTGGATATCTCAAAAGACTTCGGTCGTGTTGAATGTTCGTTTTCCTCACAGCAAGGCTGCCCCCTCTCACTCATTCCTTTTTTTGTACTCATGGATGATCTCTCCTCCATGTTCTGCCAAGCTTCTAGCCAGCATCTCACCAAGGGAGTCAAAGTAAACAGCAGAGCCCTAGAGAGATTCACACATTATTCGCTGATGATGTCCTCTTCTTTAGTGAAGCTTTGGATAGGGAAGTCACTAAAACTTGCACAAGTTTGGACTCTCGTTTCCAAGGCAGAAGAAATGGTACAAGGATGGAAAACGAAAATGCTCTGCATTGCCTGCAGAATCGTGCTCCTAAAGCATTTCTGGCCTCAATCAACTGCTATACTTTGGGCTCTCCACAAATCTCTGCATAAAGATCCAACACCATGCATAGGAATATTTGGTGTGGCTTCTCCAACTGCTAGAGACGTTGCTACTCGATGATGTTGAAACTAAAACTGAAAGATCGTTATTAAATGAAATCTTAAGTTGTTATAGGCTTGTCATTAAATAGGATGTCTTGGCCAGTCTTCTCCACAGGTGAAATGACATTATTCCCAGGATCAAAGCTTTCCTTTGGAAGATGATCCACAACGCCGTCCCTGCCAAAGCAAATCTGCAACTTAGCTCCATCCTGAAGTTATTTCTCCTGTCCCTTTGGATGCCATGACTTCGACGATCTAACACGTCTTTTTCTATCATGGTAGATAGATAATCGCTCAACAGGAAAGAGAATCATTGTTAAAGCTGGGTTTGGGTTGGACTTCACATGAACAAAAAATCATAATCCATAACTCATAATCTCATAATATTCAAGCACCGCGAAAAAACTCGTTAGTCTCAAAACGAACCTGATCAATTTATGAACGCCAATGTAAAAAATATTCTACTCTCTCAAATCAACAGAATATCTCAAAATTTGATAAAATCCAAGACTGATGGATATCCGATTATCGCATAACACGATTCGGATATCCGATTTACCGATTTTCTGCCCTTCATATAGACGGATGGATCGTCATCTGCCATATACGGTTGATCCAACGGCTTGCAGCGGAACCCTACCCTTTAAATCACCCCCCCTTCGGCCTTCGCCTTCCTCAGTGTGGGCAAAAATTATTACTGCGCATCTCACCTTCTGCAGCAGCGCTTCCCGAGCTTGGTTCCCTTCCCTTCCCAGACCATCTCAGTGCTTGCGCCTCTCTTCCTCCTCCTTTCCGTTCATGGATTTCGCGGAATCCGTTAGTCATTAAATCCATCTCTGTTACGATTCTCGACATTAGTTAGGTCAACCTTTGCGACGGCCGAATCGATTTCGGGATTGAGAAATGCGGATTGCCGATTCATTCCTGGTAAAATGGGTGTTTGTCTTTGAAAATTTTGTTTTTCCTTTTTCCGTGGTTGTCGCCATATTGCTTGATCTTTTTTTTTTGAATTTTTTGAACGGGTGTTGGTCTTGGTGGGTGTTGCCTGGGATGACATCTTGCAAAAAATTACCATCTTTCGGGACAGAGAGGCTTCCGAGCCATGGTGATGATTTACGCTTCTGAGGCACACTTTGATGACCAAAATCCTCTCCATCATCTTCTTCTGCCAATTTTTTAACAGGGTAGATCAATATCTTCAATAGCACTCTCCCATTTTCTGCTTGTCATGTTCTTTTAACAGTGACTTGCTAAGGGTGACCATGTCTTCACACCTATTATTTCGGGAAAAGGAAGCTGTTTTTATTGTGAGAGGATATGAATCACTTCCAGCATCCGCTATTTATGAAATGCTTTCTCTTACACGCAACCAGAACCGATTTATCTGCAATGATGTCTTTGAAATTTAATTCATTTAACCGATTTCTCTTGCAGAACTTTTTTTTTTCTCTTTGATCATCTCCTCTCCTTTTTTTTTAACCATTACTTCTATTCAACCGTCTGTTTATTTGTCTTGCGCCAGGGTAAGGTGGGGTAGCTAGAAACATATCATTCAAATTAGATGATAATATATTTCTACCACCACAAGATAAAAGATTTACAAAAAGAATTAGACAATTAGTCTTTCAAGGTCACACTTATCACAATTTTTATATATGTTGAGAAGGCTTTTCAATTGTTATAATTTTTTTTTCTGACTCACCATCAAACGATTTTAGTTGTCATGTTCTTATCCCCATAAATTGAAAAATTGCCATCAGATTTATGACAAGTCTGGTTTCTGTAATTCTATTTAATTATGGATGTCAAACGACTTATCATACAATAAGTCATAACAAAGGTGGAACTCAAAATTAAATTTGCTAATTTGAGATTCCTCCTAAAATTTACATATGCCCTGAAGCACTTGATGAGATGCTGTAAGACAATTCTTGTTTTTTATCATGACTGGGGATAAAATACAAGGACCAAGACGACCTGCCTGTGAAAAGCGGCTCACTGCTTTTTGTTCCAGTCGAGTAAGTCGTAGTTCTTCTTTGTTCGAGGGAGGCCGTAGAAATCGGCTACGTACTCCAACGCATCGAAATTACAGTCACAGACCTTCCATAAGGATTCCACCTCGCCTTTGGCAACTACCCCACTGTTCTCGCAGTCCACCATGAAATCTAGCAACTTTGCGTAGAAAGAGTCGTAGTTCATCAGTATGAATGGCACTGGATGTTCAGACCCAATCCTTTTGAGTTGAATCAAGGCCATGATCTCAAACATCTCGTCCAAAGTGCCGATGCCACCAGGCAGAGCAACTATGGCAGTCATGTCTGAGGGGCTACTCCTCATTGCAGCATCCACCAAGCCATGCTTCCTCGCAGAGAAAAACCTGTCCATGTGAGGTACGCATGAGGCGAGCAAGCATAAGCCATTTTTATCTGAAGATGAAAATTCATGTCTTACCGGCATGTGAGGTACGTATCGTCCGGCAGGTATGCGTGAAAGTTGGAAGCAGTCCATTCACCTGCTTCTTTACCTATTTTGAATCCACCAACTGGTTTATTAACCGCAAGGGCTCCTTTCATAACAGCATCCATAAGACCTGGTCCAGCTCCGGTCCATGTGGGGCAATCCAAAAGCTTTGCAATCTGTACATGGATGGCAATGCTGTAAAATCACCCGTTTAAATGGCGAACGGGTGCGGTATGTAATGTTTATATATATTTTTTCCTTCTTTTGTAGAAGCTTCAAGTTATTCATATTCCAGTACTGCAGTAGAAATAGCACCAATCATTCGGGGCACAAAGTCAACTAGCATAATTTTAATTCTTGAATTGGAAAAAGCAAGCGACTCTGTCCATTTAAGACGGACTTACATACATAGAGATGCACAAAACGATGATAATAATCACCAGTTTAGCATGCCTGGATAAATTACAAACAAAAAGTAAAATCTTTTTGCCGACGAACCTCGCTAAACTATCATTTACCCCTTAGAATTCGTTTTTCCTAGATGCCGGAGAAGAAAGTTGTGCTAGATGAGATGATTTCCAAAGTGAAGCTGCTTAATCATATGAAAAAGCAAGCAATGACTGCATCATCACGACAATGCCAAAATGGTATCCATCCACATGTTCATATTAGAACTTTTTGAAAAAAATAACAGAAATTGTAATAGATGTTAAGGCAGCCTTAATTCAGATAGATACTTTATCGAATGTGGGCTTCTGGAATACTGAAATTCAGACCTATGTACGTCAAGTCAAGTTAGCTTCCACGTATTTTTAATGAATTTTAATTATAGACAAGAAACCATACTCATGAAGGTGAATCTTTAAGCAGTTTTTAAGTAAAACATACACTACGCACTTCATAATGAAGTAATAATAGGTGCAGAGTTTTCCCACGGATTAGAAATATCAATTACCAAACATTATATGTTGATATCTTACAATCCTTAAAATTTACTTTAATGCTTCCCATCTATCATCACCAACAAACACCACAATCTCTAACAATGAATTCTTTTTTTATTCAATTGGAACTTTCAGAGAAAATCGCCACATATTATAAAAACGAAACTGGAGGAGAAAAGATAGTGAAATGATGACTTGCCTCCCTTCCCAACTCCATTGCCTGCTGATAATGTAAATGTCCAGTATTGAATCTTGAAGAACCCAAGTAAACAACTCCTTTCCCAAGCTTTTGAATGAGTTTGTAACATTTTTGTATCTCCCTTTTTACCTGTTAACGAAACAAAATCAACATGACACATCTTATTCTTTCCTTTATTGACGACAGATTAAGATAATCAGGAATAGGAATGACAATTGGGTTTGGGTCGTAGTCATTTTTCATGGTTTGAGCCGAATCCAGGTCTAGACTCACACTCTTTAAGTCTAGGTCTTGGGTCTAACAAATGTTTCCATCATGCCGATGTTTGTGAATTAAACATAGTAAATTAAATATCATTACCAAAGTACCTATTTGCTCCAGAAAGAGAGATCGTCCAAGAGAGATCGTCCATCATCTCCGCCCCTTTCGTTAGCACGAAACTGAATTCAATTTCTCCACTTCAACAAATTTTAAGATTATAGACCCGTGCTAAGGCCAAATTTTATACATGAAGACTTTGTACTTTCTGATGTGCCATCGAATCATCCTACCAACAATTTGGTAAAGCCAAAGAAATATCCTTTCTTCTAATCCTTACAGGTTACAACATTCTAATGCCATTTCCACAGCAAGGCACTTGAGCTAGAGAAGTTACTAGGAGCAGCAGCATTGAACAAATCGCAAGTTACCTCGTTCGGGCTAGTCCTTTCATCGAACTCGAAGCTATTCGAATTGACGAATATCCCATTCGGTTGGCTGGGCTTAAGACCGTGCAGCCTCGCGATGCATCTCTTCCTTCCGCCGTGCCAACCGATCCCTACCCTCCTCCCGTGGGAGTGCCCGATGGGAAGATGAGCTCGAACGGAGCCCGCCGTGGAGAAGAACCCCATTCCAATGTCAGGGTTTTTGCCGCGACGAGAAGAAAAGATGGGGGAGCGGAGCAGCGCGTTAGGGTGAAGCAGACTGATCACGACTGGGAACTATTGCTTTCACACCCTTATAAAATACTATATTAGCTTAGTTTCCGTTATAAAATACGTATTAGATGTTTTGACAAATTTTGCCATCAGTTTTTTTTTTTTTTGAAAAGTATTGGATTAAAAAATTATGTGAAATTGAAATTGTTTGGTGTGTAATAGGATTTATGATTTAGAATTTAATATTTAAAAGATATCTTTTTTAATTTTAAATTTTAAATCTTAAATTTTATGATAATATATTGTATAAATTAAAAGATATCCTTGTGCAAAAACTAGGGTATTGAAATCGCAATTTGGAATTTACAATTTTGAATTTTTTTCTCTTACATGAAAAAATAATGTTCTCTTGAGGTATTTGGTTGAAGTTTTAAAAGAAAATTCGTGGTTATGAGCAGAAATTTGTGATTTATATTGGAAAATGAGATTGATATTTTTTGCAACATGAATTATATATATAATTAATAAATAAATTTGTGTATTTTGAAAATATTTTCTCAAAAAATTGGATAAATCTAGAAAACATTTTTCCTCGAAAATAAAGAAATTTTCCTTACATCTATGCACGTCATAGAAAATGAAGTTTAAAGGTTTGTGCAGTGATAGAAAATAAAGAAAATTTCTATAATTTAAGTATTCATGTATGTAATAAAATTTATAATTACAAATTTTTAATTCAAGCTCTCTTTCCTTATGTTTTGAAACTTCTAGAACATTAGCAAATCCAATTTCATCTTGAAGATTTTCAAGTAATTTTATTTTATCTACTTTTCAAATGAAATCATGAACCAAAAAACATACTACAACAATTAATTTTAACCTGTACTTCAAGTGGAAATGGCTTGTATTCTCGTAATTAATATTAAGAAATAAAGCTTTACAACTTCAAATATTTGTTCAATTAACATCCTTAATTGAGAATATCGATAATTAAAATTTTCTATAATATTTGTTGTAAGACAATTAACAACATAATTAGACAAGTGATTATATATATCACCGCAGAAAAATATAAAAAGATGTTCTCTGGATCGAAGAAAAATGTAGGTACCTTTGAAGAGATCGATGTTGTGTCGAAACAGTGGATATATTTTTTCTATTTAATTGCAAGATTACAGATATAATCTTAATTGATAATATGCAATTGGTTTGGAAGAAATTTAAGGTGTATTTGGGACTAAGTTTTTTTTAGTTTCAAAAGTTAAATAGACTTAAAGTTTAAGTTATTTTTATAAATAGAGTTAAAATTACGTAGTAATTAAAATAATAAAAATTTATATATTAAAATTTATAAAATAATAACGACACCAAAAGTTATTTTAGAAATCGAAAACAAACGAAATGTTACGGTAACCAGATATCTGATTAATCTGCCTTGACGACGAACTTGCTTACGTTACGCCATGTATCGATATCCATCGATCCTACTTTTCGCATTCGACCGGCCCCATTATTCATTAATTTCTGCTGGTCGCCGATTCGATCCGTTCAACCCAAGTAATCAAGGACCTCGATCGTCCACACGCAGCTGATTAATGACAACATTAGGTTTGAAGTTTCATCGATGGATATAGAACTTTCAGCCTACGCTGCAAATTGATCGGAAAAATATTTTTAATTATCTTCGGGTGCGTCATGGCTGACAACACATATGGTGGCCCTCTCTTTCTGGCTATATATATGGACGGCAGCATGACCTGAGAACACACGCATCGACTTCGATCTTGCTCATCGGCAAACCAGGTCAAATCGTTAGGAGAGAGGTCAGAGGTGTTCCAGGATGGGAAGCGAGAGGAAGGAAGCGGTCAAGGTGTTGGGCGCGTGGCCGAGCCCGTTCGTGATGCGGTCGCGAATCGCTCTCAACCTGAAGAAGGTGGGATACGAGCTGGACGAGGTGTGCGTCTTCGACAAGAGCGAGCTGCTGCTCAAGTCCAACCCGGTGTACAAGAAGATCCCCGTGCTCCTCCACGACGACCGCGCCATCAACGAGTCCATGATCATCGTCGAGTACGTCGACGGCGTGTGGAGCCTCCAGGGACCCCCCATTCTCCCCTCCGACCCCTTCGACCGCTCCCTCGCTCGCTTCTGGGCCACCGTCATCGATGACAAGGTGATCGAATACATCGCATCTGTTGATCGATTAATTAATTAATTGGTACATGTAAAAATATACTTTTAAAAATCATTGAACTATGTATTCTAACATTCTTCCGTATAAGTGTTGACGTATGTACCGTAGAAATACATTTTTAAAAGTCTTTGAACCATTAGGATGAAGATCTTCCGTAATATAGTCCACTTCATATTTACACGACGTAGAACCATGTATTCCTACATTCACATTCATGCGTACGTCGTCGGCCGGGTTTATAAATAATTTGTATGGCTTAATTAATTACGTACGGCAATCGATTAATCCATCGATCATGCATTCATTTCAATCTGTGCGTGTTTAATTAATTCGTGTATGTATATATATGTGTGTGTGTATAGTTGTTCCCGAGCTTCATGGGGATGATGAAGGCACGGACCCAAGAGGAAGCAGGAGCGGCGGTGGGGCAGATCATGGCCACGCTGCCACTGCTGGAGGAGGCGTTCCAGAAGTGCAGCAAGGGCAAGAGCTTCTTCGGCGGCGACACGATCGGGTACGTGGACATGGCGCTGGGCTGCTACTTGGGTTGGATGAGAGCGATCGAGAAGATGACCGGCGCGGCCATCCTCGACGAGGTGAAGCTGCCGCTCCTGGCCGGATGGGCGCCGCGTTTCTGCGCCGAACCCGCGGTGAAGGAAGTCATGCCGGAGACCGACAGCCTGGTGGAGTTCTTCACGTCGTTCAAGGCCAAGATGGCCGGCATGCCACCGCCCGCCGAGTAGATCATCAACTCTGCGCGAGAGTCCACGCCTGCGCTTTCCGGCTCGTCGTGGGCCGACGACAATTCGTATTCTCGTGACTTATTGATTACTTCCAGTGTGTTTCCGAATAAATCGATACATGTATCGACCATTCGGTGATATTAATTTCCAGCCGTACGTACGTATACTTTTTTGATAACGGTAGATTTTATTATTTGCCTTGTATCTGAATCATCATTACGAATATGTATCCTTATTTTCAATGTAATTCGACTTCTTCGTGAAATTTATGGCTGTGTTTGTCATAAATCTTTTAATTGTGTTTACTTTATATATTTTTTAAGTTAATATGATTTTTAAAATAAAAAATACTTTTTTTAATTTTCTTTTAAACTAAAAAATTTTATTTTTATTATATTATTTATTAAAATAAGTATATTGTATAAGAAAAATATCTACCATCTTATTTCCAAATGAAGTCAAAGTCACGCATAAAGGGCTTTCTTTACCCGTTCGTCAAATCAAAAACGAACATGATTTCAATATATTATTTTGCATAACATTATATCAAATTTATAAAAAATCAATCCACACCATATTGACCTGCGTATTTTTAGCAAATTGACTTAGTTCCGACATCACAGTGTGGCCCAAAAAGTTACTTTAGTTTTAGCTATGTTCTTTTTTTTTACTTTTAATTTTAAATTTTTTTTAACTTGTGTGATAACATATATATATATATTTTTAAATTTATTTTTTTATTATAAAAATTATTTTTTTCTTTTTATTAATCTTAAAATTATTCGCCTAAAACTTACTTTTACACCTTCAAGAAATTAGCAGTAAAAAAAAATAGAACGCTCTCTTTATTCATGGTATGTTTTGATTGTGCATCTCAGGTTGAGATGGTATTAGTGACTTAGGTTTTATTTATTTAAAATAATATATATATATATAGTAATATTTATCGAATATTTTTAATATTTTATATAAAAATATTATATCAAATATTTATATCGTAAATTATGTAATTTTTTGAAAAACGTAAATATTACTTTATCTCACTTTTTAAACAAATACACCTTTATTTATTCCACTTACCGTCTAACACGTATTTATGGTTGACTTTGACAATTTCAATGTAAAAGTTAACACCGTAATTACTGAAAAAACTTAACACCGTAAAAAACTTCTAATTGGAAAATATTATTCGTCAAATCATAAAGTCAACGATATTAAAAAAATAACATGCAAATTGAAATTGTAGCTATCAAGGCTTGATATGGTCTAAGTGATATCGAACCTAGACGCTATTTATGTCAAGTTACGTTGTATAGGAGTAAAAAAAGATAATTTAATTATGATTTAAAGCTTATGTTTATAATAATTTAGGTTTATAAAGGGCACTTCCAGAGGGTGTTGGTGTCCTCAAATGAAAAATATGGAAAGTACTATTATTTTTTATTTGTGTAATGATAATAATAGAATATGAATTTTATGTGTTTGTGTATCATTTAGAAAATGATGAAATGTAATAAGTATTGTTTTTAACATTGATAAATTTTTTCAAGGTATCCTATAAAAAAAAGGATAATTGTAAATAAATAAATTGTAAATACAACATAAGTAAATTTTATTAATAATAATAAATTCATTATTCATGAATTTTAATAACATGACATTGATAATATTAAACACTCATTCATAGATGTTCATAAGTAAATATTAAATATTAAATAATAATATAGCATCACATTTCCCTTCTACATTATGAATAATTATTGATAACATTATAGATTTAAATATGTAAGGAATGTGTTTACATCTATTTTTTACTTTTATATTTAATATTTTATTTTAAATACTAGATTTTTATAATTGATTTAAAATATATTTTTGTGGTGTCAAAATAAAATGCTCTTCGTTACATAAAATATTTTAAAGTATTGCGGAAAAAATATCTCAGTTCTTTTCTCACTTAGATAAGAAATTACTTGGTCTAAACGTCAGGTTCAAAGAATAATTCATAATTGTTCTGCACAACTTTTCTAAGTCAACATTTGAAGACAA
>JAMKPZ010003082.1:0-30430 GCA_024699675.1 Amphibolis antarctica
TCTTTGCTATTTATACCAAACAAGCAGCAAAAAAAATTTATGTTGTTTATCAATGTGCACAAACACCTGTAAATGGCAGAATTTTTTCCATCATTCTACTTTTCCTTGGTTTACTAGGTGTACAAACACCCCCTTGGTTTTAGAAAAGGCTCTTGGGCTTTTAAATATTTAGGTTGTCCCATTTTTGAAGGAAGGCCTAAACAACAATACTTTGATGACTTGATTCAAAAAATACAATCTAAACTAGCAGGCTAAAAGGCTAAGCTTTTGACCCTAGGTAGAAGAATAATGCTAATCAAGCATGTGCTTACCAATATTCCTATCTACACCTTAAGTGTCATGTAGCTGCCACATGGAATTCTTGAGAAGATTAACAAGCACTGTGCAAACTTTCTTTGGGGACATGATGCAAATAATAGAAAAATCCATTGGATAAACAGGGAGAAAACTACTAAACCTCTTTTTAAAGGAAGGCTAGGAATTCAGAATGTTAAGGAGTTGATGTTGACACCAAAGATGAAAAGAGTGTGGAGGCTCTTACAAAATAACAATGTTTGGACAGATGGAATGATTGCAGCATATGGCGGCATCACTACAACAACCAATAAGCAGAACTCGCCACCAGTTTGGAAAGATCTACAGGAGGCTTGGGCATAGCTTCAACAACATATTACCTGGAATGGTCAAAATGTAATCTGGACCTTAGCTTCAGATGGAGTGTTCACTGTTAAAACATGTTGAGATGTCATTCTCACAAGACAGATTGCTTCGACAAATAGTGATGCAATTTGAACATCTTATATTCCACCAAAATTTCATTTTTTTGCTTTGGAAATTGCTACATAATGCTCTCCCCACTGACAACTTAAGACAACTCAAAGGGATACAGTTAGCCTCTATGTGTGTACATTGCAGGTTTCAAAGAGATAATGAAATTGTTGATCATCTCTTTTATAATAGTGAGTTAGCTATTCTTGCAAGGATTAGGTGTTACTGGTTATTTAATATTTTCCTTTAAAATCAGCATGACTGGAGAAGGTGGACGTGGGCTGGGCTAAATAACAGAAAAAAGAAAAGTCAGCATAAACCGAAAAAGTTCTTGTCATTTTCTGGGAGATTTGGAAGCATAGATGTGCTATTGTTTTTCAAGATATTAAAATCTCCTTTGCCACAATTAAGAGAAATATTAAGAATCACCTAGCAAATTATAGATTTTTTGATGGAATTCTAAACAACATTAAACAAGTGCTGCACCCACCGATGACTTGTAGGATTTTGGAAAGCCTAGAGCTATTTACCAATCTTTTCATGTATTTACAACTTGGTAGGTGAGTGCTATTCTATTATAGTCTTGTTATGTATCTTAAACATTTTTGTAATCCTTCCTACCTTTTGAGGACTTAAAAGAAATCATTTTCAAATATATGAAAATTATTTAGGACAGCAAGGATATAGGCCATATGGATATGGCTCATATGACCCCTTGGTGTTCTACACGGAATTATTTTTTGTATAATTCCATTTTTTTTAAAATCATTTGTCATTGTAAATTATTTTCATTTATTTGTAGATGATTTAAGAGTAATTATACATACAACTACTATATTTGTATCTAACTCACATTTTTTGCATGATAATTACATAGATAATTTATCTACATGTCTTTATATGTTTATCATAGCTTGTTTTATCTTATTTCTAAGTTTCAAGTTAAAATTAAGTTTTTTTGTTATTTCCATAAAAGTATTGTGTTTCTACCAATATAATCCTCAATTCTCGATACATTTCCTTTTACTGAAAGGTTGATTCTCGATACAATACCAACACTTAAAACCTTGTTTACACTCTATATATTCAGTTTCTGACCAACACAATCCAAATCTTTTGAACTCTAAAGTAAATTTTCATAATTCTAATCTAAAATTAATTATGCCTTACTTTTGTTAAGTAAG
The DNA here is from genome assembly GCA_024699675.1 of Amphibolis antarctica. Classification (NCBI taxonomy): domain Eukaryota; kingdom Viridiplantae; phylum Streptophyta; class Magnoliopsida; order Alismatales; family Cymodoceaceae; genus Amphibolis; species Amphibolis antarctica. The sequence goes on from JAMKPZ010003082.1 coordinate 1,953, forward strand.
ACTGTCTTTAACAAATGGCACATACCAAGATATTTCCCTTTGAATTTCCTTAGTTATTTCATTCATAATTAAAACAAACAAGTATGAACTTAGAGAAACCATTAGTGTAAACCAATGTTAATTAGAAATTCCTTAGATTTTCTTTCTATAGTTTTAATACTAGTAACTACACTTTCATAAATGCTTTTATAATAATAACATATCATTTAGATACACATTTTCTTTCTAATACCTACCACAATTGGTTTCTAAATACATTATCATAAATTTTCTCTAAATCAATGAAAACATAAACCTACATTGATTTTCTATGATTTTAATTGCATGCCTTAGACTTTGCTCAATTACCTTTTCTTATGATTTCATAATATGACTCATTAACTTAATACCACAATAATTATTACATGTTTGCATGTCTCCCTTATTATTATAGGTGTTAAAGAACTATTTCTCCATTCCTATGGTATCTTCCTTGTCTCTAAAATTATATTAAAAAACTTAGTTAACCACTTAATCCCTACTTTATTCATTCAATTCCACACTTAAATAGAAATACATGTTAGTTCAATAGTTTCCTCACATTGCATTTTCTTAATAACTTCTTTTACCTCCAAACTACTAATTCATCTAAAATAACTATAGTTTATATTGGGAAAAATAGTCCTACATCGAAATCAATAAGTGAAATTGAAACTCTTATATTACTTGTGAACCCTTTACAAATCTAGATATAAACTATGATAACATTGTTCTTAGCATTCCTTTTTGTAAGCTTATGCCTCTCTAGTTGGTTACGAATATGTAGTTCAAAATTGTAAGTTTAATTTTTATTTAAATTTTGTAATGATTAATCAATTTTTTTAGCAAAAACTACTAAAATCTATTAAACATTAAACAAATCACATGCTTACCTATTTAACTAGGACTTAGGTTTGACCCATTTACTAAATATTAGGAATTATGTTAGAGCTGAACAAACAGGCAGGTCAAATCCAAATAGCCACTATATAACCTAATGAAATAATAGAATTTGTTGTATTAACAAATCCAACAATAAATTGGTCAACTATTTATTTGCACGTGGTGTAACCAAGTAACTAGTGATTGCCAATTACATAAACCACAATAAATTCAACTTCAGTCTTTAGCATATCAATCCATCCCCCATCAAACACAATTATAGCCAAATCTATAATATTATTATCAAAGAAGCAGATAAAAGAACAAAATAGATAACTGACTTATAATTTCGATAACCAACCCAACATATTGACAAATAATTGTAAATCAACCCAGCTCATAATTGGGTCAGCTTTTTTTTGGGTCAGCTATTACCTTGCTCAATTTGGGTTGGATAATGACCACCTGTGGGTAACATTAAATGTATGCACCCTTAGTTAGATTTGACCATAAACAAGTCAAATTGTAAATAACTTGAATTCAAACCTGACATGTTGATCCATTTTACCACCACTAGATAAAAGAATCAATAGAAAACCTATACAAGAAAGCAAGAAATTTTTAAAAAGAAAAGCATAAAGATGCAAACCTTTTCCTGACTTTCTTTTACAAGGAACTCTATGCTTTTCTTCTGGTATTGAAGTTATAGAAAAATTTTGGCACTCTGTTTTTGAATTATCAGTAAGATCTTCTTGCGTGTGATGCCTATTCAACAAAGTGTTATCACGAACTAACTGGTTTTTCTTCCTTGTCAAATAAACATCAGATAATGAAGAAGAAACTGCACAAGCTCTCTCATTCAAATGAGATGAATTTCCAGTCTCAATCCCAGTTGTGGCAACTAATTGGTTGGACCTGTGCTTTACATATACCATTGGTTTAGAAGTGTGCTTTTTGTTTTCTTCAATACTTGGGAAACTTTGATGCTCTGGACTTCCCAAGCCAAAATTTCTGCTCTTAGCAGAAAGAGCTAGAACTTCTGAATCAGCTTCTTGAGAAGGGTAAAGTAATCCTGGATGAGCAAAAGTAAGAGGATCAGAGGTGCAGCTCATTTGCTTGGAACTAAGAGCTACAGGTGGTGTTCTGGCTCTCTCAATATTAGGGCTTATCCCTCCAAATTTAGAACAGGTCGTATCATTGACATTTTCAATCTTATTCTCAGAGGCAGTTGAAGTACTTGTCATGTTTCTATCAGCCTGAGATATGGCACCCTGATCAAAAGAATGTTGAAGTGGAGCAGCTGTGCTAGATTTTCTTATGAGGCTATTACCCTTACGAACATATGAACCCTGTTGCTTCCCAATTTTCCTGGGTAAGTGCCTCTGAGAAGAACTCAAATTAGCATGTTTCAGTTGAAACTGCTGTCGAGTCGATTGTGAGGAAGCACATGAAGAATCTGTACGACGCCATGTTTTGTGTCTACCATTTTGGCTAGAGGTCAAGTTTGCCCGTGGCTTTGCAGCAAAACTAGGCTGATGAGGGAGTATGGGAGGTTGTAAATGGTTGCTATGATCCTTCACAATAGTTGATGTTCTTTTTGCCAAAATATTAGAACAGTTGAAGTGCATTTTTCTTTCCTGTAAAAATTGTGACATTTTTCCCTCATGAACCAAGTGATCATTATTGGATGCTTTATCCAAGTCCAACCCCAGTTGAGGTTCTGAGGCAGAACGCTTCATTGGACTTTTTAAAGATATTTTATCAGAATCTTCTCCACTAGTAAGATTATCAACACAGAAAATATCATTTTGCTGGTATATCTGTACAGGGTAAATTTCTTCTGGAACATTTTCATCTGGTTTTTGTGAATCAAGTTGGGTAACTTCTACACCCAATGAATGCTTTGTCAACATACAGTTACAATCAGATGTTGATGAATCCAGCAAACCAGCATTTTCAAGATTTGAACCATTAGAAAGTGTGGAACCACCCTGCAGCTGCAAATTAAGATGATTGCTATTACCTTCAACAGTTACAGGGACATCATCATCAACAGAAGCCTGGGTTTCTGAAGTCAAAAGGATTGGTACTTGCTGATTTTTATTGCCTTCTTCCCCTGTATGCACAATTTCTATATTAGCATTGGTAATAATGCTTCCGATATCGACTATAGAAACTCCTGGTTTTGTACTTGAATTTGATGGAACTAGTATATCATTTCCGATATCTCTTTCCCCACTACTACTGTCATGTACAACTGGTTTCTCTACCAAATTATTAACAGCTGAATTCTCACCATCTTCACCAGATTTTATGCTAGCAGACCCCACCAAATTGGTCACAGCACCACCATCATGAAAGGATTTAGCAAGCTCGATGCCACCAGCAAGCTGTTTGCTATCACCTGGTACCGGCAGAGAACCTCCAGAGTGGGATTTACTATCCCTGATATCATCCTGATGGAATATTAGATTTTCCTTCCTACAATACTTGGGTGATCTGCAGTTTCTAACATCTGCAACAGTTGGGCAGAAGAAATCTTTGCCTATAGATACGTTTGCTTTGGGGCAGAAGAGATCTTCCTTCATAGACAATTCCGCTATGTTATTTTCCATTGAACTTTTCTTGCTAACAAACGTTATACTTGTTTTCCCTGAGAGTTCTGACTCATTTAGTTCCTCACATGGACTAGATAATGCTAGCAGATTCTGTGCATCTTCCAAACATTTGGGATCACTGCCAGGAATGATTTTCTCCAACTCATTAGGTTTCTTACAAGACTTTCCAGAAGATAAAGAAAACTTGTCATCACCCCTGAAGCTGATGATATTGCAATTTTCTTTGGTTTGGTTCAAAGTTGGCAATTGTGGTACAGAAGGATTGCAATCTTTCCACTTCTTTCTTTTCTTCTTCTTAGTTGGTAGCACTTGTGCTTCTTTTGAAAATGTGGAAGTGAGATCCTTGGGAAGATTACTGGGCTCTAATGTCTTGCAAAGTTCATGTGTAGAACCAGGACTTGATAGAACCATAGGATTGCTAGTTTTTTCCTTACTCTTTTGCTTCCTATTCCTTTGTGCTTTTCTTGAACTGCCAACATTCTCATCATTCATTGTAGAAGAGCCAAGTGAAAACAAATTCTCTTTGACCATATTATTACTGAAAGACAGATTCAATGTTGGAGCTGAACTGATTGGCACTAGAACATCATCAGCTTCTCTTATTAACAATGACTCTGCAGTAGTGACTTTGTTAATGGGACTTACTGGATTGGTCAATGTGGTAACAACTGGCTCTTCATGCTCAGCCGTCACTTCTCTGGTATCCTTTCTAGAAGCTGCAGAACATGGAAGAGGCACTCTCTCTTGGGATGTTTTCTCATTGGAACTTCTGTCTGAGGCATTTTCTCTATTACAATCTATCATGACCCTTTCTTGTATCTCCTCTTGCACCTCCTCCCTGTGTATAATTACTGGTTCAATGGTTTGACCAATTTTTAGTTGGCATTTGTCAGGGGAAAACAAAGTATCCTTCCAAACTTCTTCCTTAAGATGATGCACTGGGGTAACTTCCATCTGTGTATCTGAAATACAAGTGCTTGGAGAAATCAACACCTTCCCTGAACTTATTTCGTTCATATCCTTTGGAACAAGTGTTGCTCCAGGGGCATCTAATGTGTCCTCAGTCTGTACCTTCTTTAAAGTCTCTAGATCACAAATATTTCCATCAGTATTTGTTATATCCAATTTATGAGAGACCAATGAATTATTAGTTCTTTCATACTCTAAAAAATCTGTTTCAGGAATCTTTCCATTGTTAGCAAGAACAGCATCATTTATATTCTTAGCATTTTCACCTGACTTCACCATGGCACTAACAGGAGAAAATACATTTTCCAACATAGAATCTGTATGGGGATCTATTGATGAAGTATTTAAATTTGTGCAGACACCTTTGACAGTAGCATTTCCACCCGAAGATTTTACTACATGATGATGCAAATCTGTTGGTTTGCTTACCACTTTCTCCTTGGAGATGCCAAGTGAATGTTTTTCATCATTACAGCAACTCAAGGCATGAGCATCACATGCACTCTTTTGCACTTCCACTTTTGTTTTAATCTTATCCAAGCCCTCCTTTGGTTTATTCTTTTGATGATATTTTGGTGAAGCAACAGTTGTGGCCTTCTTGACAGGATTTGGCATACAGGAAACAGAACCTCCTTTTGTTTTAACCTTATCCAAGCCCTCCTTTGGTTTATTCTTTTGATAATCTTTTGAAACACCAATGGTGACTCCAGATACCAAGGTATTCTCATTGGACTTCAGTTTAACATTACCTGAATCCGAGGTTCCAGCAATAAGATTTTTTTTTGATCTGTTAAGTTGAACGACCCTTCCCTCAGATTTTTTATTTGATTGTGGTCTCACATAAACAGGGATCTCCTTCACAGTGCTTTTGTGTGACTTCACAGTTTTGGCAGCAGCAGCAGTGGTTGCAATAGATGTCTTTCGGTTAATATCTTCTCCAACCGCCAATTTTTTCTTGAGATTTCTTTCCTTGCCATTTCTTCCATCAATATTCTGCAAATCTCCTGATGGTGAAGAAGGTAAGATAACCTTAGGCACCGAGACATTAGATTTGCATCCAACCTTAAGATCAGGTGGATTGCTCTGTGCGGTAGTATCAGAATGTACAGACGATGACAATGTCATGTGCCTCTGTTCCTCTAACCTATTCCAAACAGGCTGTGAATGCTGGATTCTGCTAAGAACACTGGGTTTCCTACCACCAGCAACATCTTGGGAATTCTCATTCCCAAACAAAACCCTCTTTCCTTTCCCTGCAGATCGATTATCACCCAGCAAGTCATGGCTACTTTCCACGTTGAATAGGAACCTGCTTTTCTCCGAATCCCTAGAATCATCAACAGGATTTTGATGTCTGCCGAACACAAATTCTGCCGGACCTTGAGTCTGGAAAGGGACATGACCGTGAGAGGATACCTCGGATAGCTCCGGTTCAAAAGGCATGTCTTGATGGCGAGAGCCACCACGGCGACCACCCCAGAACGCCACCTTCCTCCGTCCTCTCAAGTCATGACCTTCCTCCAAAAGAAGAGCATCAACTTCCTCCTCCCTCCTAGTTCTCTTCCTCCCAATAACGTCACCCTCCCTCCCCAATACGGCATGGCGAGGTCGAGGCCCCATCCCTTCTTCATACCTTCCAGGAACTCCTCCACGTTGAAGATCCGAGGGAGGAACCCTAACCCTAAAACTGCCGGCATCCACGTGATCACCAATGATAGCAAGATCCCCTGGGTTTGTCCTGACGCCCACTCCACATCGACGTGGCGCCATAAAAGCCGCCCCGTCCTGAAGAGCACCAGGGAAGGTGATGCGGTTGGAAACCCTGGGATTGGGTACGATCTGGGGATGATTGATGAAATGAAGCCGATCCCCTTCTTCCTCCTTCACACTGGAATCGTAGAGAAATCTCTCGATACGTCTCCTGTCCTCCATCTCCGCCGCATCGAGGAAGTACTCGCGGCGGGCACGATCGGGAGAAGAAGACAAGTAGAGGTTGCTCTGATGTTGGTCAGGGCGGTGATGAGGCCGAGAAGAGGGGAAAGGTTGAGGGATTGGGTGTGAACGGTGCAAGGAGGGGGGATCGAGGATGCGAGGGGCAAGCGGAGGGGGAGGAGGGGCGTTGTTGTACCTGCGGGATGTGGTCATGGTGGCAGCGGAGTGGAAGGAAGGGGACGGTGGCCGGTAGTGATCGTGGCGACGACGAGGATCCATTCTTCCGACGTGTTGACGCCAGGTACCAAGGAAGAAGACTGCGGTGCGGGGATTTGGTTTCCGGCGATCTGCCTGCATACATATCAGCTTGACTTGATCTCGGTCGCCGCTGGTCACAGTCGTTGGTGGCGTGCGGCGGTGGGCAATTCTCATCCTCCGTGGATAAGGAGAGGGATTTATCGTTAGAAATTTTGAAAAAATAAAAAAGGAAAAATTTTTAAAATTTTTAGATGTTCGTGTACCGTAAGAATAATTTTTTTATTTTGTTAGTAATAAATCGAAAAAATTCTCGTAATTAATAAAAATTTCATTATTACGTGTTTTATTAATTCTGTGTATCTTGCTTAATATTTTCTATTTATCGTTACAAATTATATTTAAAATATATAATATTTATAATTTAAAAAAAAATTAATTTTTTAAAATTTAGACAAGATTTACAAACAACTTTAATTGATTCATTATATATCATTGTAATATATAATAAATACAGCTAAAAAATACTAAAACAAATGCAACCTAAATCAATCCAGCGGTCTATCTTCTCACGGAACCCAAACAAAAAAAGTGAAAGATAGATGTTTTATCCACCAAGGCATCTTTAGGTGTGTTTTTTAAGTTGTGGTCTCTTGCACAGAACATTTATTTTTCCACTGCAATGTAATCAGTGAACCCTTTATTTTTTAATCAAGATTAGTGTATAAATGACAATATTTATTGCACAAAATGTAAACACAATCTAATGTATGCTGTGTCTGTGGTATCAATATTTTTAATTACAACCGTAAAGGCCATAATTTGCTTGAAGCTATAAGTCATTCCATCGAAAGCTCCCTTCTTGATAGGCTTGCTTCATCTATTCATGACATGTATTCATTTTTAGTTTGTGCATATACTTCTCCAGATTTGCAGTGAGAGATTATCCTCATTGCTACCATCATTGAAATCTGAACGTCGTGCACATTCCATTCAAAGATATCTTCTTGATATGGTTGCCTTATCTAATCTGGATTTTATGTTTTACCATTTTCTGAGCATACTCCGAACATAACAAAGCATACCATTTTTTCCAGTACCAGAACATACTCTGCACACCTACAATAACTTCCAAACATATTATTGACCATAGCCAATAATCAGAAAAAAAGATTATAAATGGACAAACAAGGAAATGTTAAAAAACTGCACTGTTTATTGACCATCATCCAAAGCTGCATTGTTTATTAGTTTCTTACTACCAACATTACAATGCTCGTTGGAAGTAGCAAGTGTAATCAGACTTCTGGACATGAGAACTATGCATCTGGTCTAGTATATCTTTACTTTCATTTACTAGTTTACTTATTATATCATGTAAAGAATCATTTTCTTTTTCAAATTCAAAAATGTATGTAGTATTGTTTTGTTTTTTTATTAAAACTCTATTTTTCTTTTTAAGTTTTTCAATTTCAATTAAAATCTTATCATTTTCTTGTTGTAAATTATCAACACAAAAATTTTCTTTTTCAACAATTTCTTTTATTCTTTGTACTTATCATACATGATAAAATATGCATCTATGAATTCATCATAATCACAATTATCATTTTCATTATCAATAGAGTTTTGTGAATTAGAGTGTACCATGTCTTCTTGTGTCATGAAGCACACGTTGGCTTAATCTTTCTTTGAGGTATCTGATTCATCGTTGCTTGACAAACTAAGTTCATTTCACATTGCCTTCAAGGCTTTCTTGAATTTCTCCTTCTTTTTGAATCTTCAATTTTCCTGTTCATTCTGTTTTTCCAACAATGGATAATATTTCTGAACATGCCTATTTTGATTGCAATTGAAACATCGTGGGAGATTGTCTTTTGAAGTCTTTTCGTTTTTCATGTGCCTCTTAAATTTCACAAGTTTACTGAATTTTCTTGCAAGCAACACAACATCAGCATCAGTGTCTAATTTGCCATCACTTGAATTTGCATGATAGATAGTTTCCTTCTTCTTTTCTATTTTCTTGGCAGATTCAACTTTTTCTTCTCTTGCAATCTTAATTTGAACCTCATATGCAATGAAATTTCCAATCAATTCCTCGAGTGTGTAACGTAAGAGATCTTTTGCTTCCTTGATAGTTATGGTTTTTTTTTCCCACTCATCAATAAGGCTTCTCAAAACTTTTTGAACCTATTCTTACATAGAGATTTCTCTTCCAAGGCCTTTAAGGCCAATTATGATATTACAAAATCTCGAATACATATCAAAAATCGATTCATTTTCATATACCTTAAATAATTCATATTATGCATCAATTGATTTATTTTTGACAATTTGACTTGGGAGGTACCTTCAAGGGTAATTTCTAGCAACCTTCAAACCTCATTTATAGTGGTGTAAGTGGACACTTTATTAAACTGATCAAACAATTAAACGCAAAATAAAGTGTCCATCCCCTTAGCATTCAATTGGATCAACTTCTTTTAATCCTCCATCCACTCATTGAAATGAGTGGTTAAGATCTCCATACCATTGACCACAACATTTCATAAGTCCATATTGCATGACTTAAGGAAAATAACCATCATATATTTTCAATAATCGTAGTTATTGCCATTAAAAAATGGTAGTTTGTTGACACTTTAGCTATCAATCATTCTGATAGTCATTTGTATTTACGTGATTGTTAAATTAACAATAAACAACTTTCACTCTGATACCAATTGTTAGGATTGATCATGACTGCTAGAGGAAAAGTGAATAGTGATTTTACAAATTTTTAAGAATTTTCATACAAATTTAATCAAGATACAAATAAACAAAGCATGAATGATCAAATTGATGTGGAAACGAAATTGAATAACTTACATCAAAACCAAATACAAAATTCAAAGCAAAATGCAACGAAAATAAAGCACATAGAGATTTTTAAATGACTTACGAATTGGTTATGTCTACCCTCAAGCTTACGAAGCTTGAGCTTAATCTATTCATTATTAAGCTGTTACAAACCGAATATTTAAGGTCAAACATTTAACCAACTATAACAAGGATTTGTAGTCATACCCTCTAACCAACCAACATAAGAGTTTATGATTGCACTCCCCAACCAACCAAGGATTTAAGTTGAATTCTCAAACAAATCAAGGATTTAGGTCAAATCCTCTAACCAACCAAGGATTTAGGTTGAATCTTTCAACCAACAAGGATTTAAGGTCGAATCCTCCAACCGACCAAGGATTTAGGTCAAATCTTTCAACTAACAAGGATTAAAGGTTGAATCCTCCAACCGACTAAGGATTTAGGTTAAATCCTTTAATTAACAAGGATTTAATATCAAATCCTCCAGTCAACTAAGGATTTAAGGTCGAATCATTCAACCAACAAAAGTTTAAAGTCAAACTTTTCAATCGACAAGAGTTTAAAGTTAAAATTTTCAACCAATAAGAGTTTAAGGTTGAACTCTTCAACTGACAAGAGTTTAAGGTCAAACTCTTCAACCCACCACTCTAAAAGGAGTACTCACGTGTGTTTAGGTCGAAAACACGTCAAACCAACCAAGGAAAAACGAGACCAATCTCTTACAAAGCAATCAAAATGAGTTCACCTTGAAGAAGCGAAGAATTCGAGCTTTAAGCTTTTGCACTTTTAAGATCTCCTCCTACAGAAGTATGAAAATCCGTTGAATAGAGTTTAAGACGTGAGCACTAGAGTCATGAGAAGGAGAATGAAAAATCGTGAGTGAATGGTGTGTAAAAATGATAAATTAAGCTCTTATTTATAGATGCAAACTTAAGCTAATGGCTAGTTTAAAATTGTTATAACGATTTTCTTATATGTCAAATCTTGTATTTTTCAAATCTAATCTTAATGACTAAATATTTTTAAAAATTTTCCTAATTAGTGACAAATTCAAAATTTGTTATAATGATTTATAAATCGTTATATTGATTTTTCTTGAGTATCTAAAATTACAAATTTTTTTGGATTATTTTTCTAAGTAGATATTTTTTCAAAAACCTGCCTAAGTGTTATTTTGAGTTCAAAATTTGTTATAATGATTTTGTAAAATCGTTATACCGATTTTCCTAAATTCTTTAATTTGTGAAATTTTTTCATTTATTTTTTAAAATGTTTCCTAAGTTTTGGAACAAAATTAAAAATCGTTATATAACGATTTTCAAATCATTATACCGAATTTAGCCTGTGATGTTTTTAATGTATATGAACTTAAAATCTAAATGAGTGACATATACTAGTATCCAAACCTTTTTAAATGAATGTGTACTCGCGATTTATCTTCATTGGTTTCAACACTTTTATCTTTAACTTTTGGTATTTCTTTAATACGCTTTTTACAATTTCTTCATCCCTTCATCTTCTTTTGACTTTATAATTTTATAGTTTTAACTTGATTCCTTCGTATCTTTATTTTCTTTGTATCAAGTTATATAATATCATCAAAACTTATAAAATGTGAGTTCTCAACAATGCATGCATATGAAATAAAGAAATGAAAATTCATGCATTATAAATAAATAAGGGAAAAGGAAAGGTATAAGCTTGATGACGAAACAATACTACAAGACAAACACACATTAACTACGAAAAGAAAAATAACAATAGAGCGTATGAACAATAAATGAAACAATAAAATATATATATATATGCATGAAGAAGTACATTTAACTAGAAATCAACTTATACGCATGAAGATATGAAAATCCTAAGATAGTTATCTGCAGTACAACATCTTAGAAAATTCATTCAGAAATTCATACAATTGCAAATTCAACAAATAAGTACTTGTTGGAAAGATAAATTCTTCTAGTCTTTGATATGAATCACAAAATTTAAATTTAGGCCTTGGAATAATAGCAGATTTCTCTGGAAAAATTCAGACAGAACAGTTCTGTTTAGAATTCTGCATGATACTCTTGCATTTTTAAAAATTCATATCTCCTAGAATACTATCCAGAATTAAACGTATAAGTAGTCAAAAGGAATATCAAAAACCATAAAATCTAGGAAAATCATCAACATAATGAGTTCAAATATTATGCACTATCAATTTGCAATTATAAAAATACACAATTTCAATATATCAGATCACAAAATTTCCAGAATTTTAAGAATACACCTATCTTCCAAACTTTTTATCTCTTAACATATCTTTCAGAAATCTTCATGCAAATACTCATTAGAAAGATAAAATCCTCTAGTTTTTATAAAAAATCACAACCACCATATTCAAAAATCCAGAAAATAGCAGATTGACCAACAAACAAATTCGGACAGAGCAGATTTTCTTTTAAATTCTTACTTGAAACCCTTGTATACAAAAACTCATGACTTTCAAAATACACATCAGAAATTAGTGTATAAATACTCAAACGAAAGATCTTAAAACATACTTTTCACAAAAATTAACAAGAAACACTTCCAGCATCCTGAATGTTAGCAGATTTAAATTTTTCACACATACGGTCTGCAATTCCACACAATTCTGTTGTACTACGTTCGCCACAATTTTTTTTTTTTGGTCACCCATTAATCTTCATGTAATATGCGACAAGGATAGTAAAAAAAATATATCAAGGAAAACAAACATGTTTACTAGCCAATAAACATATCTATCTATCCTTGCAAAATAAAACAAAATAGCCAAAAGAAATTAAAAACAAAATGCATAGATTGTACATTCACTTAAAGAACATAAAATTTGTAATTCAACCAATAAAAATCGTTTAAGCACCAAAACTTCCCCGACAACGGTGTCAAAAACTTGTAACACTTTTGAATATTTTTATTTTAAATTTTCAAAGCGCAAATTTTACAATTATTAATCACAAGCACATAATGCCTATTATATTAAACTCATGCAAGTATGGGTTGATTCACAGGAAAGTTATTAGATAAAGTTATCAATAAATCACAATCATAGTCCCAAAAGTTCATTTACAAGAAGAAAAAGACGATACTATAAACATATGAATTGAACACAAGTTCAATATATAGGATTGGAATTTTCGTCATTGGATGACAAAACTTCCATTGGACCGAAATCTTAAAAGAGGGGAAGCCAAAATATCCACTCTGAGGCAGTAGAATATCCGATGAACGAGGGAAAAATAAACTAAGTTCAATAGAATATCTGTTGCGAGGCAGTGGAATATCTGCTACGAGGCAAAGGAATATTTGTCAGACTCCAAAAAAATCAGTGAGAACAGATTATCCGTCACCGATCGATGGATTATTTGTTGAACTAAAATACAGCATAGGTTACCAGAATATCCGTTGATTTCCAATAGAATATCCTTTACAACACTTAAAGAAAACTATCAAACTAAGGGAGAAATGGATAATCCATGCGAAGGAAGAGGAATATCTGTTGCTACAGTAAAAATAGAGGAACTTAATGAAATACACAGAACTAATTATAGAGCATACAAATGTACAAAAATATCATACAATCTCATTGATCAAATATCTGAAGCACAATGTTGAAATAACTGGCATTACTAAAATAAAAGATCTATGTCTATTGTTAGTGAACATTTCATCAAACACAACATGTGTATATGCAGAAACAACACAAGGCTTATACAAGGGATGCAAACACATATATACACTTATATATGGACCTCTCCCCTCATTCTCGTCATACCTTAAGGACCGTCACCACTTCCCTAGCAGTTGCTCCTTTGTCGAATATAAACTTTCCCGCTCCACTACTCCATGATGGCTATCACACACCGAAAGTTCACCAACAAGGAGACACCAAAGTCTGAACGTTGGGAAGAAGTGTTGCACCCGGAAGCTCACGTTGCTGCTGGAAATGGACGTCCAGCAACCCCCCTTCAGTTCTAGCACCTGGAACTGCGTAAAAGGGGGATGAACGGTTGCTCCTTGCTAGACATGAAGCTCCTAAACTCCTCTCCTCAAGGACAAATGGTTGCTCTGTGTGAACCTTCCACTTCTGCACCAAATACCAACGTCCTAGCTGAATGACTCCTTTCGGATGTAGTTACCTTCACCCACCGGACGTGAATTGAGCACCAAATGGAGGAGGGAGACGCCGGCTGCACCAACTCAGTCGTGCCCTAGCGGTGGAGGAGGAAGGAGAAGATGGTTGTTGCAATAGAAAATGAGAGAGAGAGAGAGAGAGATCCCCTTCCTTGTTGCCTTAACACGAGTTTAAATAGGTTGGCAAAATTGCACTTCTCCCCTGCAAAACAATGTAATCTATATATGCACTAAATAAATACAAGTTAAATCAAAATAATATTAATGTTTAATTTGTGCATTTCGTAATCATTAAACTAAAAATACATGTATGTCTTAAAAATATGATTAACATGTAATTTTACATAAAAACATATTTAATATTTCAATACGATCATAATATGCATGTATTAACATATATATATATATAAATACACAATTTGGCACTTTACAGTTGGGGGTGCCAAGAAAGACGATGTGGCCAATGACGAAAAAGATGCATTGAGGTATAAGTGAGCTTGTTCACAAGCTTCGTAACTTAAGCAAAAGGGTGGTGGGTTGACGGAAGGTGCGGTGTTGCACTCTCCATCTCAACAAACAACTTTTCATCCATCACTGACAACCCTAGCTAGGCCGTTAGCTGAGAGGTTCACTCTCCGACCATGGTTTTACCTATGGATAGATACATTCGACCACCATGGGGGGATGAGTAAAAAAAAGAGAGGGACCATTACTTGATTTGATGACTAAGGTGAGCTTTAATAATGGAAGTGATCTAGGCAACCACACAAACTAGCGGTTGATAAACGTGCAATAAGTATGGGAAGAAGCTGGCAAGCAAGGTATTTGAGAGATGTAGTGCATGCAATGGCCCAGAAGCTTTGAAAATCTTCTTTTTAAACCCAAAAAGGAGAAAAAAACCCTTGCCCCTCAGGATCCCCAATCTTCCTTCTAAGATTCTCCCCTATCCCTCGCCAGGTCATCTGGGCATGGGTCGATGAGATGGCAGCTTTACAGGGTCATGCAAGAGTTTCAGGCAATGACGACATAGGTTGCATGGGAGGGCAGCAGGTCCATGAGAATTGTGATTCACTAAAACAGCAAGAGTCGTGGTAATTGAGAAAGGTGTGTTAGCCATGCACCACCACACATTTCCTAACCTAGTGATATTGCACGAGGAGATTGTTGCGACCAAGGGTCAAGATAACTGGGACGGTGGTAGGTGATGACAGGAGTGGTAGTGGGCGCGACAATTGCATAGGTGGTACGTGAGGAAGGAGATGACTATGGATTGGGTGCGAGTGCAGGCGGCGAGCGAGATGGCTAGACCTGGGTGTGTGAGGTCAAGTGTGGTGAACTAGGTGAGAGGGTGTTGTGTTTGAGCACAATGGAGCCGAGTTGATGGGTGCAATCGAGTGTGGGTGACACAATCTGGTGTGGACCCGGATGTAGTCTAGGTACAAGCCGATGGTGTGATTGGGTGTGAACTTGGGCTCAATTAGCTTCGTGATTGGGTTAACTTGGATGCTTAGTGGCTTGACTTGGGGTGCAGCCTGGGTTTTAGCCTAAGATCAATTTGGCTTGTCAACTAAGTTTAATTTGATTTAATTGAATTTAAATTTGAGTGATACCATGATTAATTATGTAATTAAATATTTAATTTCAATGATTAATTGATGAAATGATTTTTTAGAGATTTAAGAGAATTGGTTACCTACACCATGCACACAGCTACATGTTCACCATGTGACCAGTCAGGGTGACATGGCATCCAATGGTCAAGCGCTAAAGCAGTGATTTTCCACATGTTCTAAGCTAGCGAGGCGAACTCATCGGACTGAACCTTTGGGTCCAATTTGAACAGGGAGAAAAGTAAATGGGCCTTATAGGCCCCAAGAATAGGGTGTATTCCTTTCACCCTGATTTGCAGGTCTTGCCATGATGGTGGACCTTAGGGACCTAAGCCGATGAGGTGTACTAACAATTGGACCTTAATGGTCTAATTAGCAGCCATGAGGCCTTGAATATGCAGACCTGGTGAGCCTAAAAATTGGGGTGTCCGTAGGGTTCATGGACAAGATTTGTCCACGAATATTGTTAAAATATTCATTAAGACCCATCAAAAATTGAAGGAGCCTCTCCTCCTCCTTTTCTTTTTGATACAATTTTAAACATTCATAGGTGCGGTCATAATTTCTTGTCATAGAACACAACAAGAAAAATGGCCTTTAGTGACGGATTCATTCTATCATTATATTTTAAAAAATAGTGATGGATATTTAAATATTCGTCACTAACAATCCACATGATCTGTCACTATTTCATAAGAGGTCTTTTATTGGGATCTAGTGAAAAAATTTTACTAAGATGACCCTTATTTGTTTAAATCATGCCCATATCTTGTGCTTAGATGATATATTCCTGACGGTGAGGTAGGTAGTGTGTTGTCCTTTTGTCATGACCAATATGTAGGAGTACCATTGCTACATGACCACAGGTGTCACCTCAATTTTGGGAAAACCGCTGCTAGAGTACTTTAGTGTGGATTTTATTGGCCAACTTTACATAGGGATGCAATCAATTTTGTAAAAAATTGTGCTGAATGTCAAAGAGCGAGGAGATTAACAAGAAGAGATATGATATCGCTCAATCCAATTATACAAGTGGAATTATTTGATGTGTGGGGTATAGATTTTATGGGCCCACTATCGGTATTTAAAGGTTATTCTTATATTCTTTTGGTAGTAGACTGTGTGTCTAAATGAATAGAAGCAAAGCTCACTCGCACATATGATACAAAAGTTATTTTGGAATTGATTAGGTCAAACATATTTTCTAGGTTTGGCATTCCTAGAGCAATCATAAGTGATAGAGGAATACACTTTTGTAATAAAAGTTTTGAATCTTTGATGAGGAAATATAGAGTCACCCATAAGATAACTACCCCCTATCACCCACAATCAAATGGACAAGCTGAGAATGCCAACAAATAAATAAAATAAATTTTGGAAAAAGTTATAGGTTCCAAGAGAAAGGATTGGGCTAAGAAGCTTGATGATGCTCTTTGGGCTTATCAAACTGCCTACAAGTCTGTTTTGGGCATGTCTCCCAGATAGTTTATGGGAAGGCATGCCACCTACCTGTAGAGATAGAGCATCAGGCTGCATGGGCCATCAAGAGATTAAATTTGGATTTAAAGGTAACCAGTGACAAAAGGAAAAGACAGTTATTTAAATTAGAAGAGCTTAAAAGAGAAACCTATGAAAATTCTAGAATATCCAAAGAAAAGGCCAAAATATTTCATGATAAAAAGATTTTTAGAAAAGAACTTCAGGCAGAATAGTAGGTCTTAGTGTACAACTCTAAACTGCATTTATTTCTAGGTAAATTTAGATCCAAATGGACTGGACCTTATATGGTTAGATAGGTTCATCCCCATAGTGCCGTAGAAATAGAAAATGAGACGACTAGAGAAGTATTTAAGGTCAACGGTCATATGCTTAAAAATTATCTAAGTTGAGAAAAGCATAGTGGAAGGGAAGATTTGAATTTAGTTGAGTCTGTATATAGTTCTATGTAAATTTTGTCTTCTGTTTGAATTGCAATGAGCACCTCGTTGAAATTGCCCAGATTTTTTTGTCTATGTTCTGCTTTCTGTATAGCCTTATTATTTCTTTAAGTCATTGATTGTTTGATTATTTTTATTTATTCAAAACTTATTTCCATTAGCAATAACCTATTTTTTTATTTATTTAGTTATTCACTTGTTATTCATTTATTTATTTATTCATTCACTCATTCAGTTATTATTCATTTATTTATTATTCTTTTTGCTAACTTTGCTATGTTGCAGGAGGAAAATTTTATACTTCCTATAAGTGTTTTTAAGTTAATTCATGGGTGTTCTTAGTGCTAAATGGACTAATTCTTTATTGTAGTTAATGCAAACTGGTGGATGAGCCAAAGATCAATCAAATAGGTTGACTAGAGAAGAAAGAATTCAATCAGTTGAGTTGAAGCTAGAGCAAGAGACCACCATGGCTAACTAGCAACTAAAATCATTGCAGAATATTTGCTATCCTTTATAGTTAGAGTAGCTAACATGTTTTGTCTTACCTGCTTGTGATGAGAATAAGTTTGAGCTGTACTCAAATTACATTGGTTCGTTGCCCAAGTTCTATGATATGGAGAATGAAGATGCATATATGTTTCTTTATTACTTCAATTAGGTATGCAACATGATCCATATTCCAGATATCCTAATTGATGCTATTAAACTTAGATTTGTACCATTTACACTTAAGGATGATGCGAAATGTTGGATGTTCACTTTACCTCCCCATTCCATTAGGACATGGGCCGAGTTTTGTGAACTCTTTCTTAAAAAAATTAATTCTGTAAATAGGACTATTCAGGCCAAGAATGTCATAACTCATATCATCCAAGGTCCTAAAGAGCCCTTCTATAAATATTTTGAAAGATTTAGTAGATTACTAGCTAGGTGTCCCAATCATGGTTTCCTTAGAGCCCAGCAATGCCAAATTGTTTATGAGAGACTGAATTTTCCAACCAAGACTATGCTAGAATCCATGTGCCCAATAGGATTTATGAGATATAATAAAATACAAGCTTGGACTTTTTATCAGGATCTAGCTGAAAGAACTATGCAAATTGAGAGTTCATCTTCTAGAACTTATGATAGGACCCTTGCTAGAGGAATGCATCAAGTTGACCCTATGAGTGGAGTAGAAGCCAGGGTCACTTCTATGTTAAAGAAAATGGAAGATATGGTGAGCCACAATAATAATGTTAAATGTAGTGGCTATGGATCTATGGGACACAATTTGAAAGCATGTCCTGCTATAACTGAGTCTTTAGCTGAACCTGTTAGTACTGTTCATTCTGCATTTTGGTCTCCTC
This sequence comes from Amphibolis antarctica, assembly GCA_024699675.1. Lineage (NCBI taxonomy): Eukaryota > Viridiplantae > Streptophyta > Magnoliopsida > Alismatales > Cymodoceaceae > Amphibolis > Amphibolis antarctica. The sequence continues at coordinate 20,552 of JAMKPZ010003082.1, forward strand.
CCTAGAACCAATTCTATAACCCTTCATGGAGGAGTCATCATAATTTCTCTTGGAAGTAGTCAGACCCTATTAAACCTAATTTCAATCCACCTATCCATCGTTCTAGTCGTCCTAGACCTCATTTTAGTGGACCTTCATTTCAGCCAACTTTTCGCCCACCACCTACACCACCATCGGACTTGGAAAATAGATTGAATGATATTGAGACGAGGATTGCTTCATTATTGAAGTTAAGTGGACAAGCAACCCCCATTTTATCTGAGCATGGTAGAGCCATTAGAAACATAGAGCAACAATTAGAGAAAATGACTATTCCATCTGGGGGTATAGACAGAAATGGCCTACCTAGCTCCACTATCCCAAATCCGAGGAACACCCCTGTCCAAATCCAAGCATTTCATTTTGTTCATTCTTTTAGCTATAATTATTGTTCATAGGTGTTGTAAGTATTTGTGTTTTCTTTTGTTTGTGTTTAATATGTGTTTTTATGTTGTAGTTTATTGTTGGATCACATGAAAGGTATGATTTCTTCACTCCATACTTTAATTTCGATTATTCATGCCTATATTTATGTTATGCATTCAAGTCTAGGTATGAGGGAGTGATTAATATCTTGCATGCTATCCATGTGTTTTCCTTGTGTTTTATGATTTTGTTTTTGTTATAATCATCCTTCTTAAACTTAATTGTTGATTTTTGAGCATGAATTCCTTGATTCCTTACATTGAGGACAATGTAACAGTTAAGTATGAGAGCGGGTGGTTGTTGTTTTGCTGTTTTTGTTTTAATTTTTCATAAATATGTGGTTTTGTATTCTTTTCTGTGTTTTGTTAAGTGTTTATGCTCTTAGGTCCTAATTGGTGAAGTCATTTTATAACTTAGTAGTTAAGCTCCATAGAGAAGCCAATAGAAGAGGACCTTGATTTTTTTTTGAGAGGAAATGAAAATAGTTTGGAACCATCTACATTTTCTTTAAGCTTTATTGATTATGCATTTACATGAAACCAAGATTAAGGAAAAACTTTGGAACTTATTCCTCTATAATAAGAGACCCTTGTAATAACCTTGGGTTTTTTTGGATGCATTGTTCCAAGAGAAGGGTAGATTCATTGAGGGAATAAGGTTGATTGTCCGTTCTCACGAAGATAGCTAGGGATGAAGGTTCAGTAACCTTTTAGTCTTCGTGCTTATTGAATTAGGAGGCAATCTTAATGGTAGAGGGGTAAGAAGAAAAAAAAAATGGAGTTCAAAGATCATTGAAAAATCAATGGTTGGAGAGCAAAGGTTAGAAAAACATTTTTTAAAAAAAATATAATAATAAATAATAGAAAAAAGAAGTGAAAAAGAAAAAAAAGTGAGGAAAAAATAAAGGGACAATAGACTTGAAAATAAGCCTTGGAAATTACTTGAGTAGCTAAGATGGAGTGAGTAAAAGTACTTAGTGACCTTTTGATCTTGGTTATTTCACTTACACATATTTATGTACTTACATTATTTTCATATGATGGAATTCGTTCAAGTAATCAAATCCAATTAAGAGGGGTTGAATGTTCTTGAATGGAGGTGTATTTGTGGAGTAAAATGAAAAGTTGTGAAGTGTATTTCACTATTCTTTAGGTCACCGAAAGGGCATAGTGTTCTTGTAATTTCGATGCTGTTTTGTAGCTCCTATGCTGTTTTGTTGTTCAATTCTTCTTGTGCAGTTCTTGTACTATCCTTGTGTTTTCATTGCTGTTTTTATGTTTTGTTGCTTTTTTTTAGTTTTTGTGTTGTTTTGCAGTTTTTATTGTTTCTTTGTCGTTTCATTTGTAGTTTTGTATATATTTTATTTTCTGGATTTTGTAGGTATATCCTTTGAAAACCCCTCGGAGACAAAACTCTGCCACTAAGGGTGACCTAGGGGTTTAACGGTTTGTTACATATGCTAAATGCAACCGCGATTCCTACGAAAATAAGTTAGAATTTTATTCTGTTCTTCAATAAATGTCTTACAGATTTCAGTTTTAGAATGTCTCTTTCATTTTAGACCTTGCTATTTGCTAGGGGACTAGCAAAGTTTAGGTACGCAAGAGTTTGTACAGTGCTAATTTGTGTAGTTTTACAAACCTTAATACATGCATTTTATAGTTTAAATCAGTATATATCATGCATCTTAATGGAGTTTCATGTTAATTACATATTTATAAAGTTGCATGAATTTTGTACTTAAATGGTGTAAAAATGCATGAATCAGCCATTGATAATAATCGTAGATGTTAAAGAGACATTTTAGATATTTGCATAGACTTAAGTAGTTTTTATGTTTTTTTTGTAAACTCTTAGTTTTGTCTAAGTCCAATTACAACGAAGGTTCGTTAAGAAACCAGGTTTTACAATGAAGGTCCGTTGCATTTCCTGGTTATGCAATAGACCTTATTTGTTTTTAAAAGTTGTTGGTTGTAGGTCTATACAGTCGATCTCCTACTACAATTGTTGAACAACTTTTTGGATGAAATTTCCATTACGTCCTTAATTATTAATGCCTTAATTTTATTGTCATATAGGCAGAAATGTCCATGAATCTTTTATAAAAGATACAGGTGCGAGAGATTTCAGAATCCTTTGCTTTCAACTTTGAACTCTTACAGCTGTATGAGTGTTTGAGTTTACACCTTCAACCAGTGAAATGAGGACAAAAGTCAGCAGCTCATTGGGTTCAAGGTTGGTGTGGTGGTCCTGGTGGAGGGTTGAACTCTTTGAGTACCCTCTCCCTGCCATACCTCCTTGGGTTGCAGAGGTAGCCAAGATCGACAAGTAACTACCAAATGCAACTGGGTAGAAAGGAGATTTGAGCATTAACAAGGTATTCAGTGCCCAGGTGTTCCAGCAGGTAATCCACCCTTCTTGTGGTCGTTTTAGCGTGGTGATAGCACGTTGGGTGGCTGGTAGAAAGGCGTGTAGCAGCTCACTTTGTTGGCTTCCAACACTATTCGAAAGAAGAACATGATTTCAAGCCAAAGGGTGAGAACTGGAGCATTGGATTAACTTTTATTTCTTGTTATTAGTTTAGTTTAGTTTATTAATGCACTCTCATATTGTATCTTGGTTAAACTTTCGTAAATACTGTGAATGTATGTTAATAAAATTTTCAATTCATGTAAAGTTCTCTTCTTTCCTGTGAAGTTATTTTTCTTTGCTGTGGTGTTGTGTGCTTTGCACGACTAGTCTTTGTGTTCTTTTGTATATGCTGTAAGTTTGTGAATATTGTTTCATAGTTGAGTTTTGTATAGTTTTATTTCTTTGTTTCTTCTATTTTCTGCTAACACCTAATAGTTTTGTATGTATTTCCATATTAACCTCTAATAGTTTTTACTTGCTAACTTATCGACATTTTTGTTTGTATTAACTTAGCTAACTGTTTTTGTCATTCTAACCCACTAACAGATTGATACATCACTAACATCTAACTTTGTATTTATTTCCCTATTTGTTTTGTGAATGTTTTACTAACCACTAACTTAACAGTATTATTTAACTTATCTTCCTATGATTTAGCAAGATGACCAATTGAATAAAGTGCTTGATATCTTTGGATATGCATGAGGTTAAATGAAGCTAATAAAGAAGATAAGGGGTTTTTTATTAATAAATAACTTGTTGTTGTTATTTATTTCTTCTTATAGGTTTCTGTATTTTGAGTGGAGTCTTGTTGAGATTCTAGGTTTCACAACGAAGGTTCGTTGTGTTTCCTAGTTGTGCAATGGACCCTTCGTTGCATAACAGACTTGCTCAATGGAATAAGTTCGTTAATGGTTGTTTAATACAAGTTAAATGACTACGACTAAAAAGCCTCTACCTCTACTTGAGAATCAATGTTTTAATGTCAAAAGTCTAAAAAAATTGGAAAATTGATTAACAGTATTCAGAGTTTTAACATAAGCACGTGATTTTTTAAGTTTGATACATTATTTCTCTTGTGCACGTGTATAAACAGTTTTCAGCATTTTAGTGTTAAAAGCCTAATTTTTTTTGGAAAGTTAAGGTTAAAAACCTAATTTCCTAAATTGCAACAAACCCCTCATTGCATTTTAGCCTTCTTTAATGGAATAAGTTCGTTAAGGGTCATTTAACACAAGTTAAATGACTACACCTAAAGCCCCCTTAACACTTGTACAATGATTTATTATATTATTCTTTTTATTTTATTCTCCATTTGTTCAATGACGAATTAACTTTGTTGTCTTACCTTAACATTACTGACTAACTAGACAATTAGGCGTCTTATATTATAGCTTTATATTTTTATATGTTTGTATATAATATATTTATATAGATTTATGTAAAAATAATAGTTTTGGTACCATGTGAATATCGGAATGATTGAGATTTATATTTCATGTTTATTTTGATTTTCTTTTGTATATAAATGACTATTTTTTATTTTCCTTAAATTGAGAAATTTGTTTATCTGAAATTTACATTTTACATTCGTTTATGTAAATCTCTGTAACTTTGTAAATTTGTACATTTCTTTGTAAAATTTATTTTTCCTTCCTTGATTGTTGTATTGAGAAATTATTTTAGTACTTTTTACAATTTCTTACTTACATTATTAACTTACGTATTTTTCATTAATTATTTATGCCTAGCTCCCTGTGAACTTGACCTATACTTGCATTGCTTAATACAACAGACATCATGTGCTTGCGGTTATAAATTTAAAATTTAATATTTATATTGTGGTCATTTAACACAAAGTTAAATAACAATAATAAGATCTGCCCCAACACCCTTGTTCGTGCACAAACCCTACAGCCACCACTCGACCTTGCGTCTTCTACTTCAACAGGCTAAACGAGGAGGAGGATTCGGCCCCCATCTCCAAGCACAAGGTCAGCACCTGATGTTTCAGGCAGAAGGCTTGACCCTCCGGGCACCTTCTCCACGTCCCCCTTGCAGCTTCAGTGGATGGATTTAGATTGTGGACTCCTTCAAGTGCAACTGGTGGGAGAGAAAGCTTGAGGAAGAGCACGGTGTTCGATGCTCGGGTGTTCTGGTTATAGATCCACTCTTCTCTAGGTGTTTTGGCGGGGTGACAACCCAACAAGGAACTAGACAGAGGCATGTAGCAGCTCTGTTGTCCGGGTTCTAGTGCTTTTTGAGACGTGAACAATTCCCTAACGATATATTGGGTGAGGATACGAACAGAGGATCAACCTTTTATACATACTGTTTATTCAAACATCTCATCTTTTGGTTGAATCTTGTATTTATTGTACTAACTTTCTATTGTTTGGTAGTTTGTGTTTCTTTCTCCCATTGATGTCTTGATTTACATGCATGCAGGTGTGTTTTTAGCTGTGTATAGTGTATATTTGCGCATAGTATTCTTTAATCTTTCGTTTCTGTAAAGATTTGCAATTTTTTAATCTTCCTGTGCAATAAGTTTTACACATGCATGTGTTGTCGTTGGTTTTGTATAGTGTAAATATATTTTATAGATAACTATTGTAAATATTATAAATATTAATAATAAGATATTTGTGGATTTTCCAAACTTGCACTCTCAGATGATTTCTTTTGCATATACTTATTATAATGGACACCATGTATTTACGATTTATAAATTTTAAAATTTACATTTTGTAATTTAATTCTGATTAAATAAAAAAGTGTGTACACTAGGTTATTTCCAAACAGCCTCCAAATTTTGCAGGTTGAAAAAGCAGTTTTTTTTTTTTTTTTTTTTTAAGCAGCGGGCTTTTTTTCAGAAATTAGTCACATCTTAAAAATCTACCTTCTTGCTTGATACTGCCATAGCTCTCATGACCAGAAATAATTCTAGCATCTAGAGAATTTTTGTTCCTTTCACATTTCTATTTATTTCTTTTTTATTAAAATACAGTAATGTCTATGATTTGGTGGTGATTATAAAAATTTTCATTGTCAATTTGGTGGCGATTATAAAAATTTTCATTTGTTGAATGAAAGTATTGTTTAATTTAATGTATGAAGTTGTGGTAAATGTTGTTTTAAAGTAGCACGTGGTATTATTCTTTTCATATGAACAAGTCAAAACAATTAGAGATGCACAAGGAGACAATATGTTTGGTTCTGTCTTCTTGTTAATGTAAAAAGAAATAAAACTTAACAATTATTTATTGTAAATAGTTAATTGTATAATTGATATTATTAATTGTGAATGATATTGGATAATATCCACTCCTTCAGGAGAGATTCCCAACTACATGGACAATTTGTAGAAATATGTGGTATAAGCTTGTACTGACTACCCTTCTCTTGCTTAAAGACTCACAATGATATAAGAATTTTAGTTCCATTTATCATTTTCGATGTAGGACTATTTTTTTCCAATATACTTTCATGCTTGTAAGTCTCTTATTGAAGTATTCTATATAATATTTTACGTGTAGTGTATGTAGATTGACTTTGATATCATGTGAATTTTACCTTATTAAAATCAATTAGTTAGTGAAAAAAAACATACAAGTGGTATAAGAATTTTAATTTTACTCATCATTTTCGATGTAAGATTATTTTTCCCAATAATGTGTAATCCCTCCTTTCATGTAGCATCTTCTAATGTTCCTCTTGAGTTAGCCCTTGTCGACAAGTTGGCATGCCCCATCTCCAACTACTCCAAGCATGTACTAATTTCAGTGAATAAAGAATGCATGTTCTGTAGTAATGACTTAGACATCTGATGGCATGGATGCCCCTTCTTTGTGCCCTAACGAAGACACTCCTCATGTGTTGGGGTGCATGTGTGGAGATTGCCAGTGAAGTGCATAGGAATGTTGATGAATGGTGCATTGGCATGTTGATGGAGCTTAAGAGTGAAACACCGAAATGTCGATAAGTGAAACATCAAAATGTCAGTGAAGTTCAACGAGCAACATTGTAACCCTAAGATGTAAACCTCTATATGTATGGGGTTTAAGATGTAATATGTATCCAACAATAGAATATTGAAATATGTGTTGTGTGTCGTCATGGAGTATGTAGTTGTCGAACAACATAAATCCTCATGCATTGTGTGTGCTTAATTCTTTTTCTTCCATTCTCCATGCTTTTAATGGTGAAAAACAAGAGTGCATTCTTCCACGATCCTTGGTGCAATCACTATATCTTGTCAAACTCATGTCTACATGCAATTCCTTGTTGACAACTCGCCATGTTCTGAAATACATGCTAACCATATGCCTCCTCCTTCGGTAAGTATTGTGACTAAAGGGGTGTTTGTACTTGATAAAAATTTAGAAATGAAAAAAGATTTTGTTAAGTTTTAAAATTTTCTAGAGTTAGGTGGTAGACAGAACTTAGGAATTTAACATTTCTAATTTTCATCTGGCAAGTCTAATATAAAAGAAAATGGACTTTTCCCTTTTCCCACTCTCACTCTTATGAAAAAGGGAAACTTACTTTCAATGCATCACCTGCCCACATCCCTCTTTTGTCATGTGTCCTTGTCCACTACTCATCACACATCCTTATTATACCTTTCTTTTGTCACACTTATTGTCTGTCCATACCTCTTTTTTCAATAATGAAGAATAATTTTCATTAATGTCTCAATAATGTTTCGTTATCATGTTTTATAAGTGAGATAATTAATTGTCAATTTTTTTTGTTGGGAAATAATGAACTGAAATTATTTGTTGAGATATACAATTATTATTTGGCACTATTTGTTAGGATTGAAGTATAACTAGTTCTTTGCATAAGGTTGAAGGAAGATGTCATACAAATTAGAATACAAAGGTCAATGAACAAGCAATAAAGAATTATAATTACAGATATTTATAATTAAGAACAATAATTGAACGTGTGCTTGGAATAATCAAACATTGATTTTCAATTTTATGTGGTCACATACCTTATCTAATTGAAACACAAGTCAAGATAATTGATGTATGCTTTTTGATTTACAATTTTATTCGAAGAATAGTTAGGACGGATTTATTCGAAGATTTACGAGATAAATTAAAAAGACTCATGAATGTTGAAAAAGATAGAGAAGTTCAAGTATACTAAGACCTCTGTTATTATACTATATTTACAAAAATTTAATTTTTATTTATACTCCAGAACCGGACAACATCCCTCCGAATCCATTTCCGGTTTCGTTCATAATCCGAAGCATCCAACCATTCCAGAAACTCCTGCGGCTCCTGTTGCGAAGGATAAGACTGGAGAATCCAAATGGCCTCTGCATCCTGCACCTTACCGCGTCTCCTCTTCACGGCCAATCTCGCCCCCTCCAGCCGCCCCGTCGCCACCTTCCCCAATCGTCTCCTCTCCGCCTCCTTCCGCCCCTTCCCTACTCTGTCCCTCCGCTCGTCCCCCACCGGCTCGCCTCTCCACCGGCCCGAGCCTGGGTCGCCTGCGGAGTTGGCGGCCAATGCGCCCGTCGGAAACGCCAACGACATCTCCTGCCGGTCTGGGTACAACGTACAGAGTGTTGTTGGCGAGGACGAGCCCGAGGAGGTGCTGCTGAGGAGGTTCCGCAAGGAGGTGTCGAGGGCGGGGGTTATTCAGGAGTGCAAGAGGAGGAAGTTCTTCGAGAACAAGCAGGAGGAGAAGAAGCGGAAAGCTCGCGAGGCCGGAAGAAGGAACCGGAGGAGGTGCGTCTTTGATTTCCGTCTGCCACTCTCTTGTTTGCGACCTCACCAGAATAACTTACCACGGCACCATCAGTCTTCCTCCACAACATCCACCTGCCAATGTAGAATCCAGAAAACATAAATACCCATGGTCTTACTTTCACAAGCAAGCAAATTATTTTCTATGATTTCGATCTTTGAGCAGAACTTTAACCTTAAACCCACACGGGGCATATGTATATCTTTTTCTATATGGTTAGACTCTTGAGCAAAGATTATATAGGATAGTCTAAACTTTCACTTCAAAGAAAAAACTCATTATCAATGGTTTTTAATTCAAGACGCTTTTTGATATGTGAATTATTTTGTGGTTCAATTTCCTTTCCAGTTATGATTAAATTTTCTGTTATAAATATGTTAAGAAAATCTTTCTCAAGAGGGTTTGATGAAACAAAACTTAATGATATATTTAGGTAGAAAAATATGTATTAAGTCAAAGATGCAAAACTAAGCAAAAGATGAAGATGGTAGGTTGGCAAGCAGTTTGTGAAGATCAAATCAATATGGGGAAATGCTTGAAGATGAGCATAAAGACCTCAAGGAAGCAAATGAATTTAAGGACTTATATTTGTATGTGTGTTCTTAGGATTAGTTGTAATTTCCTTTGATCCTTTATCATGTTAGAATCATCATATAGGATAGATGCATATACTTAGATTAAACACTTGAATTATTGATTCATGGATCTAGCTTAGAAATTAGAATGTCAACAAATTAGCATATTTTTTTGTGAAATGGAATGCCAATTTTTAGGGTAGAAGTGTAGAGCACTACATCTAGATCGACATATTGATTACCAAGTCCAACATGATGTTCAAGTGGACAAACTGATAATAACATTTTGGAACAGGAACAACATATCATTACTTATAAACAACATACTATTTGTTACATAATGATCTAGAGATTAAAGCTCTTGGTATACTGATTCTTGTTGAGAACTCATCTCTACAAATTTTGATGATGTCAAGCATGAAGACATGGACATGAAGATTGGAAGTAAAGACATGAAGTCAAGTCAAATGCAAGAATCTAAGACAAAGATTCAAGAGAAAGTCAAGGCGAGATGACTAAAAAATGAAGTCATGAAGGATGAGAATCATGAGGTGATGAAGACATGAAAGCATAATGTACCTCAAGATTCAAGAATAAAGAGAATGAAGAAAAGTCACAAGAGAAGTCATTACTAAAAATATTTGAACATTAGTATAGGTCA
>JAMKPZ010003083.1:0-29525 GCA_024699675.1 Amphibolis antarctica
ACTTCCTCAATATCTTCCATTATGTCCATGAAAACCTTGAACGTGTCATTGAATTTTTCAATAACTGCTAATACATCTCACGTTCAGTACAGAACATGTACTTCGTGTCTTAAATATTCTTCTTTTCTTTTCTGGAATATTCTGGAATTTTAACGATCCAATCACTCTTCTTTGAAATCTTCAAAGTTCACGATCGCACCCACGTTTTACCAGTAAATGCATAACTATGTCCTTGCATGACCGCTTAAGAATGATTCAAATATAAAACGTTGAAACATTCAATCATTAAATCCATTTATATTGTTTCAGGTCTTTTAACATAAATATCCAAAGGATATTCAGAGTTATACCCTTAAAATACCTAAGTACTATTCATAACTTAAAACCTGAATCTCACATATTTAACTTAAAAACCTCACATGTCTTGCTAAAACATCGAACCATTATGTCATATTATGCTTAAAGTTCCAATCTTTTAGTGTAAAATGCCAACACTGTTCACACACCATGTACACTTTAAAACACATGCACTTCACTTAAAAAATCACATGTGAATGTTAAAACTCCAGTCTTTTAATACAATCGTCCTATTTTTTAATACAAAACGTCGAATCTTTCATCACGTTTAAACTTAATTTCACATAACATTCTATCGTTATTTTATAAACTATAGTCATATCTAACACTTATTTAACTAACTATACTCTTTCGAATATCAAGCTTAAGTGTTTTAAAAATTAAATATACTTAATCCACTCAATTAAAACACTTAACCTGAATCGAATATTCAAGTGTTAAATAATTTGGCATTAAGTCCAATAATATTTTTAGTTATGTCCAAAGAAATATTAAATAGATAATTAGCAAATATATTTATAACTTTTAAATTACCATCAAATATTAATAAAATTATGATTAAACATTCATCATCAAAATATAATACTCAACAATCTCCCCCTTTTTGATGATGACAAAATTAATTTGATGTTGTAATTATCTATTGTTTTAATTATCAATTTTCATCTATATCTCCCCCTTGTTGTCATTATTCAACAAAGTATTTGAGTTAGAGAATAATTGAAAGCATTCAGAGAGTTAAATTAATAAATCCAACTATAACTGAACAGATAAATAAAATAAAAAACTTATAAAACATAACTGAATAGTTAATAAAATTTGTTTGTAACAAGTAATTTTAAATGTAAACATTTACAAACAAAGGTTCGAATCATTTAGCATTACAATTCAACAAGAAATTAGAAAATTACAATTTATCCTTGATTTCTCCTCTGATTCTGAAGAGTACTAATTATAGTTTGAGATACTTGTCGACCAATTTATTCTCCTAATTGTATAATATAGGCAATCTCTACAGGAGATAGCAAATCTTGTGTAGTCAAAGTTTGTGCATACTTGTTGATTGTTGTTGTATCTCTGATGCTTTAGAAATAAATTTCTTATATTCAGCCACTGTGAATAATCTTGTCTTGAAGGATTTTCTCAACCACTAATTTACATCATATCATGTGCCCATTATCAACTTGACAAAACTAATTCTATAAAATAATTTTGAATGTCTGTTTTGAATAAAATCCAAAAATAGTGTGCACCATTTTAATTTTATTTTCTGTATGACAGCATATGTAGCATATAAAAAAATTCTCTTTATATGTTCAATATGCCATTTCTTCTGAAAAATCTGTGCTTGCAGAATTTTTGTTATAAATTTGACTTTGCCATTTAGTTCATCTAAATACTATAATCTGTCATGTGAATAAGGGTTTCTTGCTACTGAACTAATGTTCCAATCTAGCAAGTTTAAAGATATTCTAGCTAATTGTATACCTTCATTTTTTAATTTTAATGTATCATATACCAACTGAGGAGAAATTTCAAAAATAGTATTATCTATGTTGCTTAATAATTTATCTTCCTCAACATGCAAGTTAGCATAGAATGTAACTATTACTTTTCTAAATACATCTAACTTACAGTTTGTTGGTATAATATCTAGTAGACCTTGAAACTGTAAGAGATCTTTAATCTCTTGTAAACCTTTAAAGTTTATGGGTCATTCATACAATATTTCATAATTCAAAAATTTATTATAATTGTCTAGACATTCCTGATTTCTAAAATAGAGATTTTTTACTAAAATACCTTCCTCAAGAATTGAATGTGAAGTACTTGGCAAATCTTCAGCATTCTCTATCTGTGACTAATATACAACCAATCTCAAATTTTCTTCATCAAGTTCTTGAGCTTCCTCTACGATATGTTTATCAAATGACACATGCTCAAAAATTGGTTCTTTTATATATTCTAATTATAATATTTCTTCAACCTATTCCTGTGCATCAGTCTGAATAGTTGCATCATATTTATTTCTCTTCAAGCTCTTCAGAAACTTCTTCTTGTTCTTCTATAAAGACAAATGTAGTAGGCCATTGTGCTTTTAAATTTCTCAAAATTTCTTCAACAATGTCTGTCTGACCTTTTAAAGAACCGTCTGTCTCTGTAATAATAGTTTTTGGAATAATTGTAAATATACCATCTGTTTCATCATTAATTCCAGTATACCTTTCAAACTGTGGTGGAATTATGCTTATTAGAGCATCTTCTTCCATCCATTGATTTATTAATTGCATATAGATCCTAGGAAATCTTTCTTTCCTATCGATATACTTTTGCATTTCAGCAAAAGTTTGAAGTCTATTATGGCTATGTGTCAAAACATACTCAGTAATATCATTCCTTTGATTTATCAAGCTGAATGATGATATACCTTGGAATACATGTTTTACACATAAATCATGTACAGTAAAACGTGATCGATTTGCTGGAACTAGTCATAGATCAATGGATTCAGGTGTGTTTGTTTCAACTCTAGAGTATAGTTCTTAGCTCTTTGAGTTATATTGTAGTAACTTCTTGAAAGGGTAATATTTGAAAGAAAGAATTATAATTGAGGAGTTATGTTGTTTGTGGAATAGTAATTTTTATAAAATTTCAAGTTTATCCTTAAAGGCTTTATTTTTTCAAATGTGATGTAATTAGCATTTGATGAATTGTTTACTATTAGTGATGATATTTTATTTTTAAAATATTTTTATTATAAAGGATATTTTAAATGCTAAATTTAAAAGTAATATATAAAAATACATTTGTCAACTTTATCACATTTTATTATTTTAAAATATTTTTTATTATAAACGATATTTTAAATTTAAATACAAAAATACTATTATTATCAAATCAAGAATTAGAAAGATAGAATTGCGAAAAAGAAGAAATCACTCCCTACTAATTTGTCCATGGAAAAGTACATATTAAAAGGTAGTTGTTGAACCTAAAAAAAAATTAAATGAAATAATGAAAACAAATTTAAAAAAGGGAAAGGAGAGAAAAGGGTACTTGTGTCTTTTCCATAGAAAACATGGGAGGAGCTACGAAGAGTTATTGAAAATCAATTCCTATATCTTAGGAAAAATAAACGTTGGAAGAACTGATGAATCAATACCAAGGAGCTGATATAGTGCAAGAGTTGTTAGTACATTTGTTTCACTGCTTTTAACAACTTCTAAAGTTAGGAGTTTGCACAAACAAACATATCCGTAGTTCATTTTCCAAACCATATGAATCTTCATCTCTCCTTTCTTTGTGTGTTTACTTATTTCAACTCTTTCGTTTTGCCTCCGAGAGTTGGTTTTAGCATCCATATATATGTCTCTTTATCAACACTAAAAACCTTTCAATTAATGGCTGTGATAAGAGAACAATAGGGATTAGGGAACCCTTATTTACCCATAATATGTATCAGGTTAATTACCAATATTATTAAAAAAGAAAAACATACTTAACGGACGTTGAAAAATTAGCATGGCATAAAAAGATTAGTGAGAGGTTTTCAAAATAATTAATTCAAGCGTTGGCTGAACACTAGCTATAGAAATATATCTCATTTTCATTATTGTAGAGTACTAATTAGTGTTGGGAAAAATAGTTTCACATTGAGTAAAATTAAGTCTTTTATATTGCTTGTAAATCATTTTCTATTAACCAATTGGTTTAATGAGATTAAATTCACATGGTATCAAAATTAGTCTATGCACATTACATGTAAGACATTACGTAGAGTATTTTAATGATCTTTTTCTATTAACCAATTAATTTTAGTGAGATTAAATTTACATGATATCAAAATCAATTTATGTATATTATATATGAGACATTATGTTGAGTATCTCAATAAGAAACTCACAAATATAGAGGGTGTTAGGAAAAAAAACTCTCACATCAAAAATGATAAGTGGAGTTAAGTCCCTTATATCTGTTAAACGTATAGGTGGTATATATTGGATGTAGATGATATGTATTGAATGAGTTTGTATTTGGTAAGTCTATATTTGGTACGTAAACTAAAGGTCAAATAATTCTATAATAAGTATTTACCTTATTTTTGTAATGTGTCTGTTATATCTAGAGAAAACTCTAGAACATACTATTTTTCTCACACCCTCTAGTCTCCACCTTAGCTTTTTATTTTCAAGTTGGTAGCAGAGTTTTTTCAGGTTCTCTTCCTTAATCATGTCGACATTATCATCTTCTCCCAATGGCTCATCCTTCTCTTCTCTTTCTGCATTATCTAACACCATCAACATTCAGAATTCCATTTCCATCAAGTTGGATAAAACCAACTATGTTATCCGGAGAGTCTCCTTCGTCGCTTTACTGAAAGGTCGTAATCTAATGAGATATGTCGATGGGACATTTGCCTGTCCAAATGGTGATGATGCAATTAATTGCATGGGAAAGACAAGACCAGCTCATTTTGAGCTGGTTATTTTCGACACTTACGTCGTCTGTCCTTTCTCAATTGGCTAGCCAAACATCTTCGGTTGATGTTTGGAAATCATTGGAGCAATTGTTTGCTTCAAAATCTCAAGCTCTATTGCTGCAAATTAAATTTGAGCTTCAAACTTTGAAGAAAGGAAACTTATCAATAGGAAATTATGTGGCTCATGCCACCACACTAGCTGATGCACTAGCAGTAGCTGGTGCCCCCATTTCAGATGATGAATTATCTCTACATATATTAGGAGGGTTGGGACTAGAATACGAGGCACTTGTTACCAACATCACAACACAAGCATCCATTATTTCTCTAGTTGATCTTCAAGGCATGTTGTTTAACTATGAGGTACGTCTCAATCGTAACTAACCGAACTCTGTAGCTGTTGCTAATTTTGTTGTCAATAATCACAACAATACAAGAAGAGGAAGAGGAGGCGATAAAATGGGTCACATAGCTCTAAAATGTTTTAAAAGAACAGATATGGAAAATTTTGCTCCTACTCGTAATTTTCCAAATGCTAATCATGCATACAAAGGAAATGAAATTGCAGATAATACCATGTGGTATCCACATTGTAGAGCCACACATCATGTCACTAATGAGCTTGCAAATCTTTCCGTTAGTGCACCTTATGTAGGAAGAGATACACTCACTTTTGGCGATGGGTCTTAGCTTCCCATAACTCACACAGGATCAGCAGCTATCTCTACTGAAATGAGTAACGCCATGCTTAAAAGCATTTTAGTTGTTCCAAATGACGCAGCACCTTCGAGCGTGGGCCTCAAGATCGGCCGTTGTCGGATGCACTCTTCAACTGGGGAGCTGCTCCTCCCATCATGCAGCCAAGTGCAGGATGAAACAGGGTGGAGAAGGAGGGAGTCTATCCAAGCGTGGTGTGCAAGAGCACACGGTTCATAGATTAAATAAAGTTGGGAGTACAACCCTGTCACGTGCAACGTGCGTGCAAAACGAGCAAGAAATAACAAAACGCTCATAAAATTACGTCTTATCAGTTCCATCAATCTAGAAAAATTTATTGTCTATGCACATAATGATAATCCATTAAATATAGAGTTTGATAATGCTGGATTTATGATAAAGGATTGCCAAACCCGTCTACCAGTTCAAAGGGGACTTGCTAAAGGTTCTCTATATCAAATCACTGCAAGAACTTCTTGTCCACAAACCTTTTCAGCAGCAGTTCGAACCTCAATGCCAACTTGGCATGGTCGATTGGGGCATCAAAGTCTTCAGAAAACATTATCCATTGTTATCAAAAATAATTTGCCGGTTACAAACGGTGATTTGCATTTTTGTAATGCTTGTTGTTATGGAAAACTCACAAACTTCCCTTTCCAAATAGCTCATCTGTTGTGAATGAGCCTTTATCACTGATCTATACTAATTTATGGGGGCCTAGTCCTTCGCCATCTAGACAAGGATACAGGTACTATATTCATTTTATAGATGCTTGCACTAAATACACAAGGATTTATCCCTTAACCCTCAAGTCAGGAGCTCTCAATACTTTCATCAGATTTAAAACACAGGCAAAAAAACGTTTTGGCAAAGCTATTAAAATCCTACAAAGTGATCATGGGGTAGAATTTTTAGCTTTTAAGAATTATCTTCAAGAACATGGCATCCAACATTAATTTCTTGTCCACATACACGAACAGAATGGATTGGTTGAATGAAAGCATAGACACATAGTACACACTGGATTAACATTATTAGCTTATGCAAATTTATCAAAAAGTTTTTGGCCTGAAGCATTTCAAACTGCCATGTATCTGATTAATAGACTACCAACTACAGTATTGAACAATAGTAGCCCCATACAAGCATTATTTAATTCACCTCCTGATTATGATTCTTTGAAGGTTTTTGGATGTAAATGCTTCCTTAATCTTCGTCCATATCACAATCACAAATCTGATTTTCGTACCACTGCTTGTATCTTCCTTGGATATCCTACAAATCATAAAGGATATATGTTCACCAGCTCACAAACACATTTATTTTTCAAGAGATGTGGTCTCCAATGAAGAAGATTTTACACTCAATTCTCAACTTGATATCTTGGCATCTTCAACACCGTTGAATAATCAGAATGTTGTTACTGCACCTCCTATCATTCTTCCTTGTCGTTCCAGTATCTCACCAGCATCTAATTCCTCAACCGAAGATTCTAATGATTTGGTGGAAAATCAATCTAAAGAAAATATTGTTATGCCCTCTAATGCCATCCCAAATATAACAATTGCACCTCACAATGAAGAAAATACTATTATAGCGACTGCACACTGACCAGTTACAAGGGCCTGTCAAGGAGTTTTTAAACCCAATCCAAAATATGCTCTATATGCAAGTGGATCACATGCTACTCCAAAATCTGTTTCTCAAGCATTACAAGACTTCAAATGGAAACATGCTATACAAGAAGAGTATAATGCTCTCATGAAGAATGACACTTGGGCTTTAGTGCAACCACTAGCCGGTGCCAATATTATTGGAAGTAAATGGGTGTACTGTGTTAAAGAACGAGCAGATGAGTCCATTGAGTGCTTCAAAGCTCGATTGGTTGCACAAGGTTTTGCACAGAAATATGGCATCGATTACAAAAAAACCTAGTCTAATTATCAAATCAGTCACCATTTGATTATTGCTAAGTTATGCTCTCAATAATAATTGGAACATTCATCAACTAGATGTTTCAAATGCTTTTCTACATGGAACTATTCAAGAAGAAATTTATATGCATCAACCATTTGGATTCATCAATCCAAAATACCCAAAACATGTGTGTAAACTTCAACGATCTTTATATATCCTTAAGTAAGCACCAAGGGCATGGTTTAATAAATTAAGATCTTTTCTTCTTCATAATAGCTTTCAAGATTCCAAGTGTGATGTGTCATTATTCATCAAAAATACTAGTCAGTCTATTACATGCATCTTAATATATGATGATGACAAAATAGTTACAAGATCATCATCACAAGAAGTTTGCAATACCATCAATAATTTAGCTCGAAAATTTGCAATAAAGGATTTCGGTGATCTTCATTACTTTCTTGGAGTTGAAGTAAAATGGACAAAAGCAACTCCTCGTACCTTCAAGCTTTCAGCAATGCAACTCAACTACAAGCATATAGTGATGCTAATTGGGTTGGGGATCATGACAATCAATATTCTCATCTTGGGTACTGTGTTTTCTTTGGAAGCAATCCTATTTCATGGTGCTCTCGAAAACAAAAGTGTATCTCGCTCAATTATTGAAGCTGAATATAGAGCACTCACACTTATTGCATGTGAAATTTTATGGTTAAGAATGTTACTTTGAGCGCTTCATATAATTTTTCCCATGCCTCGCATTTGGTGCGACAACACTAGTGCAATACATCTTACAGCAAATCCCATCAACCATTCTCGTACCAAACATTTTGACATTGATCTTCATTTTATTCGTGATCATATCCTCAAACAACATTTTGATGTACAGTATGTCAAGTCCAACCTACTACTATTACCCTTCCTTCCAACTACAAGAGTGATCGGAGCTATTTCAAGAGAGTAATAGTGACATGAGACTTGGGAAAACAAGTTGAGAGTTAAAATCGAAAATAGGGTCACCACCTTATTTAAAATAAGGAAAACAAAAAGAGAAAGAGAGTATACTCTTCAACTTAAAAATGAGATATTAAATATCTAAGAAAATCAAAGTAAGGGTCTGCTACTCAAAGATGGTGAGTAAGGATTCAAGGTGTTAGACACTCTCAGCTAGCCCAACCTAAGCTGGCCTCCCTATTGTGATTGGTACACAAGCTAACTAAAATACATGGTGAACTGAAAGGAAAGATCTAGTTGTATGATTAGGAGTTTCTTGACATGCCCTTAACCTAACTAGTCCCAAAATGAAAAGAAAATGTAGCAAACTAAGGACAATGTGGGTCTGTGTAAGGATTCATGCTTAGACCTACCAAAAGTTGGGGACTGGAGGCCAACATGGCGAATTCCAACAAAAGCACTCAAAATTCGCCTGAAACAGTTGGCAAATATCCAGAATCCCAAAGATGCATTACATTGAAAGATACGAGAAAACATCCAAAACACAAGAAAATGATTGAAAGTCGAGAGAATCGATTAGGATATTGATAAAATCAAGCGGAGGCCGCACAAAGACTTAGGGAGTTAGATCTCAGGACAACACTAGAAAGATGGTAAATCGACCGAGATACTGGGAAAATGACCGAGATACCGATAAAAATGACCAAAGGCCACACGAGGACTCAAAGAGTCAGATCTCGAAGCAACTCCAGGAAGATGATAAATTGATCAGGATAACGATAAAATTGATCGAGAAACTGGTAAAATTGATCGAAGGCTACCCGAGGACTCAAGGAGTTAGATCTTGGGGCAGCTCCGGGAAGACAGTAAATCGATCGGAATAATGATAAAATTGACTAGGAAACTGATAAAATCGATCGAAGGTTGCATAAGGACTCAAGGAGTCAAATCTTGAGGTAACTCTGGGAATACAGTAAATTAACCGGAATACCGGGAAAATGATTAATGTTGACCCCTCATACTCGAGGATATACAGTTGACATCGTGGTTAGTATGGGCCAAACTTTCGGTCCCTCACAATTTCGGGTTTAAGTTAAGTATTGTACTCTCATGTGCCAAGCAGGACACCTTGGAAGTTCGAGCTAGTAGTCGGCTATACTAGCCAGCAGTCGAACTTCCTGGGCGAAAGTCTCGTTTCGTCTTCCGCCTCATGCCTCTGGTCCAATAGACCCATTACTCATCAATGGTCATTGGTCAACCAAAGAATCCAGCTAGAAGTTCCGTTTTTATCAACGTTTGGTTTATGGAACTTCCATTTTTTCCCTTTTGGCCAACCATAGAGTAAGGGCCGTTATGTTATAGCCAACCATAGAATAAGGCCCGTAATGTTACAACCAACCGTAGAGTAAAGCTTGTAATGTTACAGCCAGTTGTAGGGTAATACGCAAACTTTGACGGT
Source organism: Amphibolis antarctica (assembly GCA_024699675.1). Classification (NCBI taxonomy): domain Eukaryota; kingdom Viridiplantae; phylum Streptophyta; class Magnoliopsida; order Alismatales; family Cymodoceaceae; genus Amphibolis; species Amphibolis antarctica. Next base: position 9,885 of record JAMKPZ010003083.1, read on the forward strand.
GAAAAGGCAACAGGGCGCCACCCAGCTCATGCAGCCAATAACCAAGTCATAGATATCCATTTCTTGGTCACCTCTGATGCACCTTTCAAAGGCGTCAGCCCAATTCCCTGGCCGCCTCTGATGCACCTTCCAGAGGCGTAAGCCCAATTCCCTAGCCACCTCTGATGCACCTTCCAAAGGTATTGTAGCTGAGACACCAGTTCGAGAATGGACCAATCGTCCAGCAACAAGTGGGCGACTTTCTAGCCTATAAGGCAGATGTCCGGCCCTGCCAACTGCTCTTGATGTGCCCCCTAGAAGCATGAAACCAATCTCCAAGAGACTAACCACACAAGTACAAATCTTCCAATTTCTGTGGCAGGAACGACGGAATTTCGATCAAAATAACGGAATTCCACCCCTTTGAGTAGGTCATTTCAAGAACGCTTGGAGACACTGCGTGAGATCAGTCCCTTAGTAGTAGACGTAGATATCCAGAATTTCATAATAGGAACGACAGAATTCCAATCAAAATGATGAAATTCCGCCCTGTTGCACTAGTCGTTTTTAGAACACATTAGAGATCGCTACAACGAGCCGGCAAACACTTAGCCTTCCATGGTAGAGGACGCAGAAGTTCGATTGGAGAGGTGAAATTCCAGCCTAGGGTGTCAGCACCTCTAGACGATTCTTGACGCTCGGTGAGCCCAACCGTCGCCTAGTCAACATAATGTGCGTGACACTTGGCCTTCCAATGGTTGACGATCCGACTTTGCGAAATGATATGACCTTAATCCACTAGGGAGAGGTTCAACTCCTTGATCCCATTGCTGCTTGAGTGCCCAGGCGTCCCAACACTCAACGTTGACCACCTGCTCCATCCGGCTCCCAACCTTCATCTGCGGCTGACCATCCGTGCATGAGAGCTCACCAACGACGACTCTAGCCCAAGCTTCCTATAGGTTAGTCATCCTCTCCCCCTTTCCCCCTGATAGGAAGGAGGGAGATGGATCTTTTATTGATAGCTATCTCCTTGGTCATCCATGACTTTGACCAAGAGAAGCCTATTCCTCTCTCAGGATCACCCTCGATCCCCCTCTTCTTTCTATTTTGCACATACATCTCGTTATTTCGCATGTTGTTTTGTAGTTGCTTGCGAGTTTTCATTTTTTCCTAGTCGTCCATTGCTTTGACCAAAAGTGGGCGGAAGTTCTCCAGGGTTGATGGATTTCTCCTATGTTTTTTACCACATTTTCGCCTCATTTTACCGCCATCTCAGCGAATGCCCCGAGACCTAACTCCTTGAGTCCTCATGCGACTCCCAAATGGATTTGTTGGAAGTCCGCCAACTTATCCAGATTTCTGCCTCTTTCTTTTTCATTTTGGGACTAGTTGGATTAAGGCACATCGAGAAACTCTTAATCGGACGACTAGATCTTCCCTTTCAGTTCACCCTGCATTTTAGTTAGCTTGTGCATCAATTACAGTAAGGATGTCAGCTTATATTGGGCTGGCTGGGAGTACCTAACACCTTCCCCACCAGTACCCTGGATCCTTACTCATTATCTCTGAGTAGCAGACCTCTTGTTTTGATTTTCTTAGAGATTTTACATCTCATTCTTGAGTTGAAGAGCACATTATCTTCCTCTTCTTGTTTTCCTTGTTTTCTAGTAAAATAAGGTGGTGACTTCGATATTTTATTTATAACTTTCAACTTATTTCCCGAGTCTCATATACTTGTTATTCTCTTAAATAGCTCCAACCAATATTTGGGTAGAAAGAAGGGTAACAAAACTGGTGACTCCGCTAGGGAAGAGTTGCTATTTTTGTAGGTTCTAACTCTTGCTAACACTATATTGGTGCACATTAGGATAACTTAGATTTACAACATTCATCATATTTAGTTGTCCTATTATTGGTGAACTACTTTTACTCGTTTCTTTTGTCCTACAGCAACTCGCCTTACAGCAAAAATGACTTGCAATGACTATGAGTCAGACTAAGTCTCAAGTGGAGAAGCAAAACAACGTGATTGCTTTAATAGGTGCATCAACACTTGGTGTCTCAACCATCCACGGTAGACCCCCTGTGGCCCCTAGGGTCACCATCTTTGCAAACTCGCCAAGGTCTCCATCGTCTGACTCCATTCCCGCAACAACATGCATCCCAATTACCCACATCTCCCGACCATCACCCAACACTGTCCGAGCACCCGGTAACAGTAGCCAGATGAACTCCCATCAGTACCAAGAAATGGCTCAACACTTCATGGAGTTAGCCATTCGAGCCCAAGTAGAAGAGGAGGCTGCCACTGGGACTCAATTCGCACTGCCAGCTTCAGGAAAATTACTCAACCCTTCACCTCTCAGGATAAGGGAAGTCGGGGAGGGACCATCATAGGTCCTATTTTCCTTAGTTTATCAACAACCTCAGCCATTTCGGATGCCTCCTTGTCAAACATATCGGAGGCCACACCATCGTCCAACGGTGTCTGTCTAGCTATGCTAGCCAATACAGGTGGAAGCTGAACTTCCATCCGGAATGCCACCTCAGAGACATCGAAAGCTGACAACAGCAACTTCTCCACAACTTCCCTGTCACTCACAGCTTCCCCATCACCATCAACCGCAAGCGCTAAGTGGACCCCAACAGCCAATTCCAGAGTAGCTGCCTACCATGTCGAAACAATCAAGCCAAAACTGGACTCCCAAGGCACGGCTGCCAAGTAGAGCCAAGTCTCATCAGTAGCAGCAGTGCCTTGGACGTCGAGGAAGGGTCCAGCCATCCCCTCCTCGCTAACAGCCTTGACAACAGAGGCTCAAACGGGTGTAGCAACACCCTCATCATCATCAGCAGTAGCCTAAGCCAGAGCTACCGGCCACACCAAGAGAGAACACTCAGTTGACAGAGTCACTAAGTAGTATTTTCCACAAGGTGAAGGCCCTCCTGACCTTGCCAAAGGTCAAACTCCCTCCATCACAGCTGCCAAGGTGGTTCCAACCCCACCTTCACTGCAATTTCCACGGATGTTGGCCATGCAACCGACCAATGTCGATCCTTGAGGGACGCTATTCAACAGCTCATAGATAGTGGTCTAGTCAAGCTGCAACCTCCAACACTACCACCTACTACAACGCATGGGGGTCCAACAATGACTTCGATGACAGAAATGCATCCTGTCACCACTAGGCAAGGTGAGGCGTCGATAGTCTCGATGAAAGACCACCTCAGTCTAGAAGCTTCAGTGGCTGCACCAAGTCCAACAGCTATAGCCTCACTTGTAAGTCTAGCCCAAGCACCGATTTCTACCACACTAGAGCCCATGTCCCCAATCCAGCCGTCTAGAGAAGCATCGACAGATGATCTGTTAGATCTACTCCTTGGAGGGGAGTTAACAAATCATTCAACTCCTGCTATGTAGCACCACCAATCATCTTCTTCCCTTCCTATCTCAACAGGAGGTGGAACCCAACATATGGAGTCCATTCAGAGACAGGGGTCAAGGTATGATCTCACACATTTTTCTCCTTGAATTCCGTTGGCTCCCACCCAATGGTTTGGTGGAGACTTAAAGACTTGCAAACCATCATTTGATTGTGGCAAGTCTATGTCGAGGAGACTAGTAATAAGTAGTCAATTATTGCACAAGCCCCTCTATCTCCTAGTTTCCAACATTAAGGGAGGAGAACGCTCCTCCCCTTTGGTTGCTAATGATTTCACCAAGTGCGTAGGAAAAATAGAGACACCTTCGGGCTTGGCATCCCACTGAAGTTGCCAATCTTACTGGAATTTCAACTCAAAACAGTCGAATACCACCCCAATGTAGCCGAATCTCAACGTGACATAGGGCTTGGCAACCCACTAAAGTCGCCAACTACATCGAAATTCTAGCCCAGCAACCATTTTCTACCATGGATGCCAGATCTACACAACCGGCTCCCATCACTTGCAAGGGCTTGACATGCCAACGAAGGCATCAAAAAGTACCTTGTCTACCTAAGTTTTCTAGTTTGTCTGACAACACTGATCACCTTTCGGACATCTAAATTGGCTGCTAAGCATTGCAGCCAAAGTTTTGTAGGTTAGACCATTGGGCTTGGCATCCCCCAAGTCTACCACCAAGGACAGCATTCCCTTTGAATTTTTGACTTTGTAGTCGAATTTCATCTCTAAATTCCAGAATCAATTCGTCTTAGAGTATCCAACGACACCTCTGAATAGGTCAACAAGTGAGTTCCTATCTACATTCTAGGGGCTTCCCAATAGACCCACAGAGGTAACTAAAGGTATTCTGCCTTGGTAGGATGGCCCCATCTAATCTTTACATATTAGTTAATCATTTATTTTCTCCAATTGCACACATTGCATGCATGCATATTGTAGTTAGATCGAACATCCCTTATAGCCATCGATCAACTTAGGTTTGCAAGGAAAGAGGGGTTGACAAGGTGGCAACCTTCCCCCACCAACCAGTTTTTTTTCCAACCAAACTCCACCATCAAAATTTTGGTTCACACAAACCGACTTCCACCATATTTAGCCGAACCCAGGTTCTCTCTAAGCAGGGTTTGACACATTTTCTTAACATCCAGAAGTTTGCTCTTCGCTTGCAGATGCCAGCTCAAGCCTCAAAAGATGCTATCTAGGTCTTTGGGATGACTAACCATCCTTTTTAAGAGTGCCACTACAACCTTCATGTCACCCTTCTTTCCACCCAAATATTGGTTGAAGCTATTTAAGAGAATAACAAGCACATGGGACTCAAAAAATAAGTTAAAAGTTATAAATAAAATATCAGAGTCATCACTTTATTTTACTGGAAAACAAGAAGACGAAGAGAATGCACTCTTCAACTTAGGAACGAGATGTAAAATCTCTAAGAAAATCAAAATAAGAGATTTGCTACTCAGAGATAATGAGTAAGGATCCAGAGTAATGGTGAGAAAGGTGTTAGGCACCCCCAACCAACCCAACATAAGTTGGCCTCTTTAATGTGATTGATGCACAAGCTAACTAAAATGCAGGGTGAACTGAAAGGGAAGATCTAGTCGTCTGATTAAGAGTTTCTCGACGTGCCCTAATTCAACTAATCCAAAAACGAAAAAGAAAGAGGCGAAAATCTAGTAAATACAAGTGGAAATCTGATAATTCCATCTGGAAACCGCACGAGGACTCAATGAGTCAGGTCTCAGAGCATTCACCAAGATGATGATAAAATAAGGAAAAAATCTGGTAAATACAGGCAGAAATCTGATAAATCCATCTAGGAGCCACACGAGGACCGAATGAGTCAGGTCTTGGGGCATTTGTTGAGATGATGGTAAAACAAGGCAGAAATCTAGAAAATACTAGCGAAAATTTAATAAATCCATCTGGAAGCCGCACAAGGACTCAATGAGTTAGGTCTCAGGGCATTCATCGAGATAAAGGTAAAATGAGGCAAAAATCTAGTAAATACGGGCAGAAATCAGATAAATCCATCTAGGAGTTGCATGAGGACTTAGGGAGTCAGGTCTCAAGGCATTCGCCGAGATGGTGGTAAAATTAGGTGGCAATCTGGTAAATACGGGTAGAAATTTGATAAATCCATTTGGGAGCCGCACAAGGACTCAAGGAGTCAAGTCTCGAGGCATTTACCAAGATAGCAGCAAAACGATGCGAAAATCCGGGAAATGTGGGTGAAAATCCAAAAAATCCATCTACGAGCCGTACGAGGACTCAAGGAGTTAGGTCTTGGGGCATTCATCGAGATGGCAGTAAAATGAGGTGGAAATCTGGTAAATACGTGTGATAATCTAATAAATCCATTTGAAAGCCACACGAGAACTCAAGGAGTCAAGTCTCAGGGCATTCGTCGATATGGCGGTAAAATGAGGCGAAAATCTGGTAAATACAGGTGGAAATCCAATAAATCCATCTAGGAGCCGCACAAGGACTCAAGGAGTCAAGTCTTGGAGCATGCATCGAGATGGCGATAAAACGAGGCAAAAATCTGATAAATCCATCTAGGGGAGTCAAGGAGTCAGGTCTCAAGGCATTCATTGAGATTAGGTCTCGGGGCATTCATTGAGATGGTGGTAAAATGAGGCAGAAATTTGGGAAATGCAAGCGAAAATCCGAAAAATCCATCTGGGAGCTACACTAGGACTTAAGGAGTCAGGTCTCGGGGCATTTGCTATGATGGCAGTAAAACAAGGTGAAAATCTGATAAATCGTAAGGGAAGTCTACCAGCCTTGACAAACTTCTACCCACCTCTGGTCAAAGCCAAGGAGGATCAGGGAAAAAGGAAAACTTGCAAGCAACCACAAAATAGCATGCAAAATATTAAGATATGCGTGCAAAATAGAAAGAAGAGGGGGATCGAGGGTGATCCCGAAAGAGGAATAGGCTTCTCCTAGTCAGAGCTATGGATGACCAGGGAAGATAGCTATCAATAAAAGATCTATCTGCCCCCTTCTTGTCGGTGGTGGGTAGGGGGGAGAGGACAACTAATTTGTAGGAAGGTTGGGCTGGAGTTGTCACCGGTGAGCTCTCATGCATGGACGGTCAGCCACAGACAAAGGTCGAAAGCCGGACGGAGCAAGTGGTCAACGTCGGGTGCTGGGACGCTTAGACACTCGAGCAGCAACCGGATTGAGAAGTCAAACCTCTCCCTAGTGGTATGGGGAGGGCTATTTGTAAGCTAAGGTAGTGACGTTTCGTGAAGTCGGAACATCGAGCATTGGAAGGCCAAGTGTCGCGCACGTTACATTGACTGGGCGACGGTTGGTCTCGCTGAGCACCTAGAATCATCTGGAGGTTCCAGCACTCTAGGCTGGCATTTCACCTTTCTAGCCGAAATTCCGCCTCCTCTTCCGTGGAAGGCCAATGCTCGTTGGTACATTGTAGTGAGTCTCTAAGCGCTCTTGAAAATGACCGGTGCAACTGGGCGGAATTCTACCATTTTGATCAGAATTCTATCGTTCCTACCACGAAAATCTGGATATCTACATCTACTGCTAAGGGAATGATCTCGCATAGTGTCTCCAAGCGCTCTTGAAACGACCAGCGCAAAGGGGTAGAATTCTACTATTTTGGTTAGAATTTTGTCGTTTCTGTGCAGAAGTTTGGATATCTGCATCTGCTAAGTGACCGATCTCGCGCAATGTCTCCAAGCCCTCTTGAAATGACCAGCTCAAAGGGGTAGAATTCCGCTATTTTGGTCGAAATTTCGTCATTTCTGCCACGGAAGTCCGAAGATTTGTACTTGTGTAGTTAGTCGCTTGGAGATTGGTTTAACACCTTTGGGGGGTGCATCAAGAGCAACTGGCAGGGCTAGACATTCACCTTATAGGTCAGAACGCCGCCCACCTACCGCCGAACTACCGATCCATTCCAGGACTGGTATCTCAGCTACAATACCTTTGGAAGGTGCATTAGAGGTGGTTGGGGAATTGGGCTTATACCTCTAGAAGGTGCATTAGAGGTGGCCAGGAAATTGGACTTATGTCTCTGGAAGGTGCATCAGAGGTGGCCAGGAAATGGATATCCATGATGTGGTTGCCTATTGCATGAGCCAAGTGGTGCCCTACTGCCTCTTCCACCTTGGGTAGAATGGTTGGTGTCCACGGTAAGGACGCGAATGGGGTATCAACTGTCGACGTGTAGCTAAGCTTGGGAAGCAGCTACCGGCTACATGAGCCGAGCAATGCACTGCCCCTCCACCATCAAGGTTCGCATACTACCCTACGTCTGGTCGTGACATTACGAGTTTTACTCTGGCCGTAACATTACAGGCCTTATTCTTCAATCGATCGGAACATTACGGTCCTTACTTTATAGTTGGCCAAAAGCAAAAAATTGAAGTTTCGTAAACCAAACGTTGGTAAAAATGGAACTTCCGGCTGACCAATGATCGTTAGATGAGTAATGGGTCCGTTGGACAAGAGCATGAGGCGAAAGATGAAATGAGACTTCTGCCTAGGAAGTCTGGCTATTGGTTGGTATAGCCGGCTACTGGCTCAAACTTCTAGGGTTTCCTGGTTGGCACCTAGGAGTACAACACTTAACTCAAACCCAAAATTGTGAAGGGCCAAATGTTTGGCCTAGACTAACCACGACATCAATTGCATATCCTTGAGTATGAGAGGTCAACAGAATGCCCCTCCTTAAGTGAGGTCAGAGGACCAAGAAGGAGGGAGACCGACAACCAAGGTTTGAGAAAGACCCAACATGCTTGTGGGTACTAGAAAAGAAAGTGTCAAACGCAGATTCTCAGATCTTTCTAAAAATAAAACTCAACGGGAAAGGTGTAGAGGAATGTTCACTTTGCCTTCCAGAGAATCAAATAAAAGATAAAGTGAAGATCGGCAGACTTTGGGGATGCCAAGCCCAAGGGATCTAAAGGAGAAGACCACAATGGTTCCTAGCGGATTGAGACTTGGACTCTCTACCGATTGTCAAGAATGAAGGCATCATTAGCCTTGTCAACCCCTTTCCTTCTCAGCACCAAACGTGGTCGGAGAAACTGAAGGATGGACCTACCTATTGTGCGTGCAAGGTGCGACATGTAGATCAAGGAAATGGTATTAGCCAGGAAAGGGAGACATACCTGTCTTCTACAAGTGAAGGGCAGAATGCCCCTAGTTCTACATAGGGATACTAACATTCAGCCGGTAAAGGTGCTAGATAGGGTGTTTGAATAAAGTTGCCCCCCCCTAAGCAATTGGTGGGAAGCCAAGCGAATAAGTCAATTGTCGAGTCATTACAAGGTGAAAGCCAGTGATGGTTTCGGACAAGAATGCGATGGGTTGGTCGTGTTCGCCTGCTCGAGGCGTGAGATCATTGTTCTTCCCTTATTGTTCTAATTTTCGAAGTAAGTGAAGAGGGAGAGAGGTAGAATGCCCCTAGCTCTGCCTCGGGACGTTGGTCATTGAAGATGATGCGAAGGCTAGATGGGCCAGCTAGCCCAGCCTCGCTGTGCGACATCTCGGTTGAAGGTTTTCGACTGCCAGGTGAGAGGCTTAACAAGGTTACCAAGCTCTACTACTGTGGTGGAATTAGTTGACTCGGATAGGTTGCCGAGTCGGTTGTTGCTAAGGATGCAGCTGCTAGCACGCTTGTGCGTGAGACACCAAGTCCTGTGTAATTAACCTGTAGAGTAACTGAACTAAATAGGTTAATGAAGGGAGGCCGACTGCCCTGAGCTGGCTTATATGGCGGAACTCCGGTTATTGTAGTCGAACATTTGGGTGGATGCTGATCGTCTGAGCCAACAACCCAAAAAGGGTGAACTTGTTGGATGCCAATGCCTATGAAAATGTGCAAGCCCTACCTCCAGTTGCCTGGGTCGATAGCCAGCTTGGAGTGCCGAAAGATGATGGAAATTGGCAGAAGGTCCAATCACTCAAGTGGCATGCTTTGCGGTGACATCTTTGTGAGGATGTCGAACCCTTTTGTGATGCCTTTATTAGGATGTCAAGCCCTTTTGGAGCTAACCTAGAGAACAACTGAACTAAACAAGTTATTGAAGGAAGGCTGACTACCTTGGGTCGACTTGCAAGGTGGAAATCCAACTACCCTGGCTGAAAATTAGGGTGAATGCTGGTTGTTTGAGTCAACAGCCCAAAAAGATGGTAGTCGGGTGGGATGCCAGTCGTCTACAAAAACATGCAAGTCTTACCTCCAACTGCTTAGGTCGGTAGCCAGCTTGGTGTGCCAGAAGACAATGTCAATCGGTGGAAGGTCCGGTCACTCAATTGGCATGCTTTGTGGTGACATCTTTGTGGGGATGTCAAACCCTTTTTGACACCTTCGTTGGGATGTCAAGCCTTGTGGAGTTAATCTGTAGAGTAACTGAACTAAACAGATTATTAAAGGAAGGCTGACTGCCTTGGGTCAGCCTACAAGGTGAAAATCTAGCTACCCAAGTTGGAAATTAAGGCGGATGCCAGCTATTTGAGTTAGCAGCCCAAAAAGGTAGCAGTCTTTGGTGGGATGCCAAGCCCGAAGGAATCTTCTTGTAAAGAAAATAAGGATTTGGCCGACTTGTAGGGTTACCAAGCCTGAAAATTCACCTACATTCTTAACAAAATATTAATAAATAGAGAGGTTTTCCTTCCTTAGAATAATATAATATGATGTGTATAGAATGCATGAAGTAATATGTAGGTTTACGTGTAAATGCCTATAAGGATCATATCCCCCCTTTCAACCTATGGTAGCAAAGGCTGTTAGGCGAAGGGGACTCCAAATTAGCCTACCTTTCCCCCCATCTAAGCTAGGAATGAGTTAGAATATGTAAAAGTTGGACTAAGAGATGAAGTTGGAGGAAGGCTTGAGGAGAGAAAGAATGAAGTATAGGCCTTACTAGATGGGCTCCTGCGAGGCGCTTACTCTTGCTCATTCAATGCTATCTAGTCAGTTGGGGAATGAAGCTGGCTCACATCACTAAAAAGAGGACCATGAACGGCAAGTGCAAGGGAAGCATATCCCTAGTCCATGGTAGATCACTCTTGCAAGGAGGCGAGTCTGAAGCTCGAGATCTGACCTGTAGCTGTCACTTTCCCCATGGGTCGTTGGCTGGCCTATCCCCACTGACACTATAACATGTAGGTGGATGTTTGCTATATAAGATGGCTTACTCACACATGTGGTGGCTTGGACAAGTGCAACCTGCTATGAATGCTTGTATGTTCAGCAGTAGGCGGAGAACACCTAAATCTACCCTTACTTGTTCATAAGCTTCTTGTTTTGAAACGATGAGATGAAGGGCCTTGCACACTTGTGGAGCAGTGGTAGAATCTGTCTAATTAAGGTGGAATCCGAATAAGTTGGTAGACTTGTAGGGTTGCCAAGCCCATTCTTCTTCTTCTTCTTTTGTTGCCTTTTTTCTTGTATATGTTTTTTTTTCTCTTCGTGTTTTTTTTTTGCTTTTGTTGTTGTCCTCTTTTCTTTCTCTTTTTTTTTCGTACTCTATTTTCTTTTGACAAAGATCAATAAAAGTAAAAACCCCACAAAAATTTCGCATTGCTATCGACCTACTGCTAACCAATAGTGAGACCATTGCAAGCATGTACCTAGATCCAAGGGGTTCTTCACCTAAGGGGAGTATGGTAGATGACCTCCCCCTATTGCTAGTAGCACTTGGGTTGGGATTACTAGAAGGAAAATGGGAAGGAAGGTTGCTAGAAGACACTCACCTAAGGAAGCTAAGAGATCCATTGTGGGCGAAGTCATGGAATAGGTACACTCAAGGCCAACCTTGCCCATGAGAATCATGACATACTCAGTCGATCGATCATACACCTTCTCAATGCCTGACCCTATGGAGATAGGGTACTTGTATGAAGGTTGTAGTAACGCTCTCAAAAAGGGACGGTTAGTCATCCCAAAGACCCGAATAGCATCTTCTGAGGCTTGAGCTAGCATCTGCAAGTGAAGAGAAAACATCTGGATGTTAAGAAAATGTGTCAGACCCTACTTAGAGAGAACTTTGGTCCGGCTAAATATGGCGGAAGCCGATTTGCATGACCCAAAATTCCGATGGTGGAGTTTGGTTGAAAAAAAGCTAGTTGGTGGGGGAAGGTTGCCACCTTGTCAGCCCCTCTTTCCTTGCAGACTTGAGCTGACCGATGGTTGCAAGGGATGTTTGATCCAACTACAATATGCATGTATGCAATGTGTGCAGTTGGAGAAAATAAATGATTAACCAATATGTAAAGATTAGATGGGGGCATCCTGCCAAGTAGAATGTAGAGAAGAACTCATTTGTTGACCTATTCAGAGGTGTTGTTGGACACTCTGGGACAACTTGATTCCATAATTCAAAGGTAAAATCTAACTACAAAGTTAGAAATCTAGAGAGAACGTTGTCCTTGATGGAAAACTTGGGGGATGCCAAGCCCAATGGTCTAACCTACAAAACTCTAGCTGCACTGCTCAGCAGCCAGTTCAGATGTCCGGAAGGTGATCAGTGTTTGTCAGACAAACCGGGGAACTTAGGTAGACATGGTGCTTTTTGACACCTTTGTTGGGATGTTAAGCCCTTGCAAGCGGTGGGAGCTGATTGTGCAGCTTCGACATCCATGGCGAAAAATGGCTGCTGGGCCAGAACTCTAGTGTAGTTGGCGACTTCAGTGGGTTGCCAAGCCTGATGCTGCAATGGGATACGGCTACATTGGGGCGGTATTTGGCTATTCTGAGCTAGAATTCAAATAATGTTGGCAACTTCAGTGGGATGTCAAGCCCTATGTTGTCCCTATTTTTCCTATGCACTTAATAAAGTCATTAGCAATCAAAGGGAGGGAGCATTCTCCTCCCTTAATGTTGGAAACTAGGAGACAAAGGGGTTGTGCAATAATTGACTGCTTATTACTAGCCTCCTTGACATAGACTTGCCGCAGTCAAATGATGGTTTGCAAGTTTTTAAGTCTCCACCAAACCATCGGGTGGGAACCAACGGAATTCAAGGAGAAAAATGTGTGAGATCATAACTTGACCCTTGTCTCTGAATGGGCTCCATATGTTGGGTTCCACCTCCTGTTGAGATAGGAAGGGCGAAAGGTTGCTCATAGCTTCCACCTCCTGTTGAGTTAGGAAGGGCGGAAGATGATTGGAGGTGTTGCATAAAGAGAGTTGAATGATTTGTTAACTCCCCTCCAAGGAGTAGATCCAGCAGGTCATCTGTCGGTGCTTCTCCAAACGGCTGGATCAAGGACATAGGCTCCAGTGTGGTGGAAACCGGTTCTTGGGCTGGACTTACAGGTGAGGCTATAATTGTTGGACCTGGTGCGGCCATTGAAGCTTCAGGACAGAGGTGGTCTTCCATCAAGAATACCGGTGCCTCACCTTGCCTAGTGGTGACAAGATGAATTTCTATCATCAAGGTCATTGTTGGACCCCCATGCGTTGTAGTAGGTGGTGGTGTTGGAGGTTGCAGCTTGACTACACCACTATCTATGAGTTATTGAATGGCCTCCTTCAAGGATCTACACTGGTCGGTTGCATAGCCAGCAGATCCATGGAAATCACAATGAAGGTGGGGTTGGAACCACCATGGCAGCTATGATAGAGGGGGTTTGATCTTTGGCAAGGTCAGGAGGGCCTTCACCTTGTAGAAAATACTACTTAGTGACTCTATCAACTAAGTGTACTCTCTTGGTGTGGCTGGCAGCTCTAGCTTAGGTTGCTATTGCTGATGATGGCAACTAAGTGTAGAAAATACTACCCGTTTGAGCCTCTACTATTGAGGCTACTAGCACAGAGGGGATGGTTGGGCCCTTCCTCGATGTCCAAGGCACTACTACTATTGAGGAGACTTGGCTCTACCCGATAGCCATGCCTTGGGAGTCTAGTTCTGGCCTGATTGTTCCAACATGGTAGGTAGCTGCTCCAGAAGTAGTTGCTGGGGTCCACTTAGCGCTTGTGGCTGATGGTGATGGGGAAGCTATGGAGAAGTTGCTATCATCGACTTTCAACGTCTCTAAGCCAGAATTTCTAATGGAAGTTCAGCTTCCGCTTGTATTGGTCAGCTTGGCTGGACAGACACCGTTGGACGACGGTGCGGCCTTCGATATGTTTGACAAGGAGGCATCCAAAATGGCTAAGGCTGCTGATAAACTGAGGAAAATAGGATCTATGATGGTCCCTCCCCGACTTCCCCTATCCTAAGAGGTGAAGGATTGAGTAATTTTCCTAAAGCTGGCAATGCAAACTGAGTCCCAGCGGTAGCCTCCTCTTCTACCTGGGCCCGAATGGCTAACTCCATGAAGTGTTGAGCCATTTCTTGGTACTAATGGGAGTTCATCCAGCTACGGTTACTAGGTGCTCGGACAGTGTTGGGTGATGGCCAGGAGACATGGGTAATTAGGATGCATGTTGTTGCAGGAATGGAGTCAGACGATGGAGACTTTGGCAAGTTTGCAAGGATGGTGACCCTAGGGCCCACAAGGGGTCTACCGTGAATGGCTAAGACACCAAGTGTTGATGCACCCATTGAAGCAGTCATGTTATTTTGCTTCTCCACTTGAGACTTAGTTTAACTCACGGTCATTGCAAGGCATTTTTTTGTTGTAAGGTGAGTTGCTATAAGACAAAAGAAACGAGCAAAAACAATTCACCAATAATAGGACAATTAAACATAATGAATATTATGAATCTAAGTTATCCTAATATGCACCAATACAATGTTAACAAGGCTTAGAACCTGCAGAAATAGCAACTCTTCCCTAACGGAGTCGTCAGTTCTATTACCCTTCTTTCCACCCAAATATTGGTTGAAGCTATTTACGAGAATAACAAGCACATAGAACTCGGGAAATAAGTTGAAAGTTATAAATAAAATACTGGAGTCACCACCATATTTTACTAGAAAACAAGGAAAACAAGAAGAAGAAGAGAATGCACTCTTCAACTTAGGAACGAGATGTAAAATCTCTGAGAAAATCAAAACAAGAGATTAGCTACTCAGAGATAATGAGTCAAGATCTAGGGTACTGGTGGGGAAAGTGTTAGGCACCCCCAACCAGCTCAACATAAGCTGGCCTCCTTACTATAATTGATGCACAAGCTAACTAAAATGTAGGGTGAACTGAAAGGGAAGATCTAGTTGTCCGATTAGGAGTTTCTCGACGTGCCCTAATCCAACTAGTCCCAAAACAAAAAGGAAAGAGGCTAAAATCTGATAAATCTATTTGGGAGCTACACGAGGACTCAAGAAGTTAGGTCTCGAAGCATTCACCGAGATGGTAAAATGAGGCAGAAATCTGGTAAATACTGGCAGACATCCGATAAATCCATCTCGGAGCCACACAAGACTCAAGGAGTCAGGTCTTGGGGCATTCGTTGAAATGGCAGTAAAATGAGGTAGAAATCTGATAAATCCATCTGAGAGTTGCACGAGGACTCAAGGAGTCAAGTCTTGCAGCATTCCCCGAGATGGTGGTAAAACGAGATGGAAATCTAGTAAATATGAGTAAAAATCTGATAAATCCATCTGGGAGCCGCACAAGGACTCAAGGAGTCAGGTCTCAGGGCATTCACCGAGATGGTGATAAAACGAGGCGAAAATCCAATAAATCCATCTAGGAGCCGCACATGGACTCAAGTAGTTAGGTCTCGGGGCATTCATCGAGATGGCAGTAAAACGAGGCAGAAATCTGGTAAATACGGGTGGAAATCTAATAAATCCATCTAAGAGCCATACGAGAATTCAAAGAGTTAGGTCTCGGGGCATTTGTTGAGATGGCGGTAAAATAAGGCAGAAATTCAGTAAATATGGGTAGAAATCTGATAAATCCATCTAAGAGCCACACAAGGACTCAAGGAGTCAGGTCTTAGGGCATTTGCTAAGATGGTTGTAAAACAAGGCAAAAATCTGGTAAATACAAGCAGAAATCTGATAAATCCATCTAGGAGCCGCACGAGAACTCAAGGAGTCAAGTCTCAAGGCATTCACCAAGATGACAGTAAAACGAGGCAAAAATTTGATAAATCCATCTAGGAGCTGCACGAGGACTCAAGCAATTAGGTCTTGAGGAATTCATCGAGATGGTGGTAAAACGAGGTAGAAATTTGGTAAATACAGGCGAAAATTTGATAAATCCCTCTAGGAGCTACATGAGAACTCAAGGAGTCAGGTCTTGGGGCATTCACCGAGATGGCGATAAAATGAGGCGAAAATCTAGGAAATGCTAGTAAATATCCAAAAAATCCATCTCAGAGTCACACGAGGACTCAAAGAGTTAGGTCTCAGGGCATTCATCGAGATGGCGGTAAAATGAGGTAGAAATCCATAAATACGGGCAAAAATCTGATAAATTGTAAGGGAAGTCCACCAACCCTGATGAACTTCCACCCACCTCTGGTCAAAGCCAAGGAGGATGAGGGACAAAGGAAAACTTGCAAGCAACCACTAAACAACATGCAAAATATTGAAATGTGCATGCAAAACAGAAAGAAGAGGGGGACCGAGAGTGATCCCGAGAGAGGAATAGGCTTCCCCTAGTCGGTACCATGGACAACCAAGGGAGATAGCTATCAATAAAAGATCTGTCTCCCCCTTCCTGGATCCTTACTCATTATCTCTGAGTAGCAGACCTCTTGTTTTGATTTTCTTAGAGATTTTACATCTCATTCTTAAGTTGAAGAGCACATTCTCTTCCTCTTCTTGTTTTCCTTATTTTCTAGTAAAATAAGGTGGTGACTCTGATATTTTATTTATAACTTTCAACTTATTTCTCAAGTCTCATGTGCATGTTATTCTCTTAAATAGCACCAACCAATATTTGGGTGGAAAGAAGGGTAATAACCGAGATACCGATAAAAATGACTAGAGGCTGCATGAAGACTCAAAGAGTCAGATCTTGGGGCAACTCCAAGAAGATGGTAAATCGACTGGGATAATGATAAAATTGACTCGAGGCTACACAAGGACTTAAGGAGTCAAATCTCGAAGCAACTCCGGGAAGACAGTAAATTGACCAAGATACCGGTAAAATTGACCGAGATACCGAGAAAATGACCAAGATATCGATAAAAATGACTAGAGACCGCACGAGGACTCAGGAAGTCAAATCTCAAGGTAACTCCAAGAAGATGGTAAATCAACCAAGATAACGATAAAATTGATTGGAGGCTACACAAGGACTCAGGGAGTCAGGTCTCAAGGCAACCATTGGGAAAAACGATAAAAAGAGACGAAAATCTGGTGAAAACGGGCGAAAAGCAGTTGAAATCAACTAAGGGGCTTGCGAGGACTCAAGAAGTCAGGTCTTGAGACACTCACCCAATCCACTAGGATTGATGTCTCACTTGGGTAGTCTAACTACCAATTCAGGCAAGGAAATGCCCCTATAGCCAGCAAATGAACAATTCATCTCCTTTCGAAGTTAAGGAAGGGAGAGAGGGCCAAAGGTCGACCCTCATTGCAAAAGAATCAGACATTCGTCCCTCCTGGTCGAAGCCATGGATAGCTAGGAGGATGTTTGCTTGGCAACCAGTTAACTCCTCCATTTGGAGAGGGGGGAGGGAAGAAGGATAAATGACAATGGGTAGAGGAAAACCTACCTCTAGAAGTGTCATTAACGGTGCTAATCGAGGAGTGTTAGTAGCTGGACAAATGGGTAGTCACTGTCAAGGGAGTTAGAATGTCTGAACACTCAAGTAGCAACAAGATCGAAGAGTTGAACCACTACACTAGTGACAAGAGGGATCTATTTATAGGCCAAGCTTGCGACATTTCATGAAGTTGGACTTTTGGGCATAGAAAGGCCAAACATTGCACACGTTACATTGACTAGACAACGGTTGGGCTCGCTATACTCCTAGAATTCTATGTCAAGAGGTGTCAGCACCCTAGGTCAGAATTCCACTGGATCAGCTAACCTTGGTCACAAAAGACCAATGCTCATTGACTTGTTCCAGTGAGTCCCAAAGCACTTCAGAAGCTACCAGCACAAGGGCCGAAATTCCTCCATTTTGGCCGAAATTCCACCATCTCTACCATGGAAGGTCAGGGACCTGCACTTGTGTGGTGACAGTTGCTTGGGAGACTAGTCTTAGACCCTTGGAAGGTGCGTCAAGGGCGGTCGGTGGAGGTCAAACATTCACCGTCTAGGCCATAAGTCCACTCGCTTACCGACGGATAGCTAGTCTGCTATGTAACATAGTTGCGACACTTCTAAAAGGTGCGCCAAAAGCAGTATGGGGATTGGACTTACGCTTATGAAAGGTGCGTCAAAGGTGGCCAATAGGGGTTGGACAATCACCATCTAGGCCAGAATTCCACCCTTCTGCCAGCATGCTAGGGCAGATAGCTAGCTGTCTCTGGGACTTAGCCTCGACTATCAGTTAGAACTAAAATCCAACTTTGCATCAAATGAGGGGGTTCAACAACTACTTTCCGATCCATTCACAAAACCAATTGGTTCTCAAGTTTTTACAGAGTTCTATCACAAGTTGTCACTTCATACTTCTTGTTCAGCTTGAGGAGGGATGTTAAACAAATAGGTGGTATGTATTGAATGCAGATGGTATGTATTGAATGAGTTTGTATTTGGTAGGCCTATATTTGGTAGATAAATTAAAGGCCATATAATTCTATAATAAGTATTTACCTTATTTATGTAATGGGTTTGTTACATCTAGAGAAGATTCTAGGTGATCCATCATGTATATAACAAGGTTTGTATGTATCATTGTTTACCATTAAGGAGGACATACTATTTTTCTCACACTCTCTCATCTTCACCTTAGTCTTTTATTTTCAAGTGTTTAAGTGAGGGGGAGTGTTAAAATAGTTTCACATTGATAAATATAGGGAATAAATTGAACTTAATATATACAAAATTCTTTCACTCATCATCATTTGGTTTTGAGATGATTTATACACATTCACTTATGTATACTTGTAGGCATAAAAAAAAGTAAAAAACAAGCCACAAGTGAAGGAGAGTGTTAATATAGTCTCACCTTGATAATAGTCTACACATCATCAATTGGTTTTGAGATAGATTTTTAACAATATCTATCACTTATGAGTTCTTTCTCACTAATCAATTAGTTTTAGTGAGGTTAAATCCACAATTACATCATTTATTGTTGACTCACATCTTAAATATTGAAGGAACTACAACAATTTCATCTCTTTTGAATTGTTTAATCTGCATTTGCATAGAATAAATTAATGCATACTTTCTTTTTTATTATAGCTACACCAACAATGTCCTTGTTAGCTAAACACTTTTGGAGCTTAATTTGTAAATTATTTAGACATCAAACATAACTCATTTCGTTGGAGTAGTTTTGAAGCATTTTCATTGCGTTAAGCCAACTGTGCATTATACCATATGTGGTCAATCTTAAGACTTTTGCTTCCCTATCTAGAAGAGTTGGCTTGTTCTAATTGTATGACTTCTAATTAATTGCTAATTGCCTATTGCTTTGTTCCAAGCATCCATACATGCACATTACTCGATTGTGCTTTTTTCACGAGTGATCTAATCTCATTTCATAACTACTCACCACAATCCAAATAAAAAGTTTAATTAAAAGACTCAAACCAAGCAATTGAAATGCTATTGGACTTGAACTTAATAGAAGAAATTTAGGGAAAATACTTGCACTCATGGACACACACCTTCACCCCTACCCTAAGTTATAAGGCACTCTAGGACACTAGGCACATGCTACCCCTTTCTTCCTTGATCTCTAGCCTTAATGGCTCAACTATCTTGCTTCTCACCTTTAGTGACTCAGATCGGAAGTAAATAAGATGTGAAAATTTGGAATCAATTGAGACCGTATTTTAGAGATGGCATCTTGCTTCCATATTTATGGTTCTATTGACAACTTTTATTTGCCCATTCGTCCAAGAGTGACAAGTGGAGTTAAATTTGACAATTGCATATAATTTCTTCCCCAAGTTCTTCAAGAAATGAGAGAGGAACTTGGATCGAGTCTCAATTGGAGGTGATGGATTATAGGAGGCTATGAAGTCACACTATATATTTCATGGAAGAATAAGTCAATCACGTTTTAGGTATTAGTGGTCTTATTGCATGGGATAAAATGAACCATATTTGAGAATCTATCTACAACCACAAACATGGAATCCTTTCCTTTGAATATTCGGGGAAGGCCCAAGACAAATTCCATAGAGATGTCAACCCATGATGCATGTC
>JAMKPZ010003084.1:0-27155 GCA_024699675.1 Amphibolis antarctica
AATGTCTACCACGTGCACAGGAACTTTGAAGGCGGCTGGTCCGATGACGAGGGGGAGGACGACTTCACCTTTGGCTTCGTGCAGAGTGCCATCGAACCTTCTCATCACCCGGTCGGTGGGGAGCAAGTCTTGCTCTTTGATTCCCAGCTTGTGCAGGACTTGTAGCGGGCACAGGTTTAGCCCGGATCCATCGTCGATCATTACCGTGGGGATACAAAGGTCCTTGTATTGCACCTGAATGTACAAGGATAGGTTGTGGTTGGTCCCGGCTGGTGAGAGGTCTAGATCTGAGAAGTAGACGAAAGAGGGGACTGTTACTGTGGCCACCATTCCTTTTATGGCCCCGGGAGCGAGACCTTGGTCCACTTTGGCTATCTGTAGCGCTTTGAGGAGAGTTTCTCGGTGCTCATTAGAGGATCGGAGCAAATCCCATAGGGAGATGTCAGCTCATATCCCTTGTAGCTAGATTGACAGGTCTAGGAGCGACCACGACTAGATGGCTGGTGCTGAGGAGGTGGCTGCCAGCCCTGCTGAAGTGGCAGCCGATGGTCGGTTATTGGTTGAAGTTTGTCCTACTATTCCCGGGATGGAGATTCCTCCAGGGCACGACTATGGCTGATACACCTGGCCCGACCTGGTTATAGCTATGCATGTGGACGGCTGTTCTATTCCCTTGCCTTTATGTTGTTCAGAAGTGAGCGAGGCTAGAGGGGAGGGCCTGGTGAGCAGCTGTTTTGCCAGGTGTGCTTGGAGTGGCACCAGTGTTGCAGCCGCTCGAGAGGCCGTGTCGACTGGAGTGCCGATCGTGGGTGCAAAGCTGGCGGTTGAGGCTTTGGGGATTGGAGGTACTGCCGGGACGACTGCCCTGACTGGGGCAGCAGGTGAGTAAAGAATTACCTTGGACTGAGCCCATGTGGTCGTCCTGGCAGCCGGCTCCCTTGACGCGGCAACCAGTTCTTTTGACGGGGTAACCGTAGGTGCCACCCGAACGAAGAATTTTCCTACGGGTGGGGATGATGCCTATTGTGGCGTAGGCTTTGAAGACTTCCTCCTTCTCCGATGGCCGCTGATGGTGAGGATGGAGGTCCGGAGTTGTTGGTAGTATGGCCGGAGCTCCTCTAGTGTCAGCGGATGGTTGGATGGCTGGATGAGGTCGATGGGGTTCAACCAGGGAGTTCCTGCATCCAGCGGCCATGCCGAAGGGAGGGATCTTCTTGTCCCTTGTCTGTGCCAGGTGGGATAGGTGGAAACCGGCTGCGTAGGCCAGAACCCTTCGAGCGGGTGCCTTTTTCGGGCACCTAGGAAGATAGCACTAACCTGGGAGTTGCCCGCATGATTTGGGAAGGTATGTTGGCCCAGCTCTGGGGGTACGGGAGGTTGTTGAAGCTCAATGGTGCCCGAGTTGATAAGCCTCTAAATAGCTTGTCTCAACATCCGGTAATGGTCCGTTGCATGGCCGGCAGACTTGTGGTACTTGCAGTACTGCTATGAATTGTACCAGGCAGGAAGAGTAGCTGGAGGTGGCTTGATAGGGGGAAGCGTGAGTAGTGCCTGGGCCCGGTGGAATACCTGTCTTAGTGGTTTAGAAAGCGGCGTGTATTCTGTAATGCGCGGTTGCTGCAGCTGCGGGGGCGGCTGGGGTGGCCCACGCTGTTGCTGATTGGGGCGTTGTTGGTTAACGCCTAGGCGATCTCCTCCTTGTCCCTGGTTTCTTTGTCGAGAAGTTGTCGGGGATGTTACCTGCCACTGTTGGCGGGCCAGCGGCTCGGATGCGGCTACCGGGTGTTGAACCTTGGGCCTCCAAGGTTGTTGATTCGAGGCCGCTCGGGTGGTGTAGACCGGCTATTGAACTGGAGTGATTACCGGTGGATGGTATTCTTGGGCTGGGGTGTACACCTGTTGTGGTTGGTATGGTGGTGTTGCCGCCACAACGGTTACGAGAGACGGACGGCCGTTGTCATTCCTTCTGGGGGCCGCGGTTGTTCCCCATGTTATCGCTCAGGGTCGGTGGTCGAGGACGTGCATTTCCTCTGGGGTCGACTCCAAATGGGAGAGCCGAAAGCCTCCCTGACTTGAAGAATCCTTCCAGGCGGCTACCAGATTTGATTAACTGGGAGAAGGTTGAGTACGACGGAATGCATAAAAGGGCTGCCAGTGATGGTTGAGCACCTTGCACAATTATGTCTAGAGAGTCTTCTTCCGCAGGTTTCTCCCAGATTTGGGATGCCAGGGCCCGCCACCTGCCAACATAGCCACTGAACGGCTCATTCTCACGTTGGCGAAGGCAACAGAGATCTTCCAACTTTGGTGCCAGGTCCAAGTTATACGTGTACTATTCCTGGAACATGTACGCCAGCTGTTCCCAGGTGTAGATCTTTGTTAGTTCTAAGGACATGTACCAGGAAAGTGCAGGTCCTTGGAGAGATTTCTAGAATAGCCGGACGAGGAGCTTCTCCTCGTGTTGTAGTGCCGCCATGTCTCCACAGAAAGCCCGGAGGTGCGCGCGCGGATCCCCGTGCCCATTGTATTTGACTAGTTCGGGCATTTTGAAATCGGGAGGGAGTGTTGCTTCGAGATAGAAACAGAGATTTTGGAAGGCACAGAAAGGTCCAAGCGGGCCAGATTTTATGCTCCGGAAAGATGCTTCTAGTTCAGCTATCCTTTGTAGGAGCTGCCCTTGCAGGTCGGGCGCCA
The DNA here is from genome assembly GCA_024699675.1 of Amphibolis antarctica. Classification (NCBI taxonomy): domain Eukaryota; kingdom Viridiplantae; phylum Streptophyta; class Magnoliopsida; order Alismatales; family Cymodoceaceae; genus Amphibolis; species Amphibolis antarctica. The sequence goes on from JAMKPZ010003084.1 coordinate 2,695, forward strand.
GCGGAACCAGTGGCCATGGCTCTTGCTTGTGAGCGAGTTAGGACAGGGGGAGCCAGCGGGGTCCGGAACCTGTAGGGCAGAGGTCTGTGAAGAGACGGTGCCTGTAGAACCACAGACGTCCGTAAAGATCTATAGGGATACCAAAGAAGGGTGATACAGTTCAATGCATTCGAAAGCGGCTTCGCTTAGCAAATGCGACAAGTGTGTAAAAAATCCTAACGGAAAAATACAAGACTGACTAAAAAAGAGCCATACGAGTGAGAGTTTGAGTTACTTAATCGATAAAATGCAGCGAGTATCCCCAACGGAGTCACCAAAAATCTGTACCCTCTCTTTCATCCGGCTATCACCCGGAAGCCCATTGGTTTCCACCAGCCCCGCCGGCAGATGGATCGAGGTACAGAGAATTGAAAGGTGTTTGTGTGAGTGCATCACCACGTGCAGTTGATGGCTCGTTCAATGGAGTCGCCACCTTATTTTTGGGTAGAAAACAAGGAAAACCGGATGGGAAAGTGTCCTCCCACCATCGAAACGATAAAACCACGGGAATCACGTAAAATCGTGTAACATGAGAGAACTGGATACAGGGCTCAGGGTACTATTGGGGAAGGTGTGAGCCACCCCCAGACAACCCAGCCGTTCCCAGCCTCTCTCCGGCTCTAAAATGGAAAACATGATAGTCAATCTGGCCATGTATGGCCACACCCTGGAAAACTTTCCAGGGCATCTAGAGGGATAACTGTATCCCTTCCGATGAAAATAAACGAGAATCAAGTAAACAAATGGGAATTGAACAAAACTGGGATCCATATTGGATCTGGTGGTGAACAGGGGAGAAAAAGATGGGTTTTTGGGGAGCCGATCGCCGGCTACTTGCACCGGTTGACCGGTGGCTGGTCGGTTGCTTTCCCAACCCATTTGCGCAGCCATGGGGGTTTTGGGGAAATGGGGGCTAGTTCCTTGAACCGGCCAGCCGCCGGCTTACCGGCTGTTTTCGCTTTTCATGCGCAGCCGTGGGGCTTTTGGGGAAACGGGGGCCGGTTCCTTGAACCGGCCAGTCGACGGCTTGCTGGCTATTTCCCCCCTTCGTGCGCACCCATGGGGATTTTGGGGAAACAGGGGCCGGTTCCTTGAACCGGCCAGCCGGCGGCTTGCCGGCTGTTTCCCCCTTCCATGCGCACCCATGGGAGGTTTTGGGGAAACGGGGGCCGGTTCCTTGAACCGGCCAGCCGGTGGCTTACCGGCTGTTTCCCCCTTCCATGTGCAACAATGGGGGTTTTGGGGAAATGGGGGCCGGTTCCTTGAACCGGCCAGCCGGCGGCTTGTCGGCTGTTTCCCCCTTCCATGTGCACCCATGGGGATTTTGGGGAAATGGGGGCCCGTTCCATGAACTGGCCAGTTGGCAGCTTGCTGGCTGTTTCCCCACCCCTTTTTCTGTAAAAGCATGGGACTTAACGGAGGACTTATATTTTCCGTGGAAACAGAAAACGTCGGGTTGTACGTTTCGTACACCTGAACGGCCACTGCCGGCGTCCTTACCAGTGGTGTCATCTCGAAAATCTTTCCGGGGTATCAAGAGGGTAGGCTTACGCCTCCCGAAAAAGAAATGGACACCGTTGGGTCGTACGTGTTCGTACACCCGAACGGCCACTGCTGGCATCATCGCCGGTGGAGTCATCCCGGAAACATTTCCGGGGCATCGGGAGAGTAGACTTACGTCTCTCAGAAAAATGTATGGGCACTGTTTGACCGGCTTGCCGGTGGCTAGCTGGCTGCTTCCCCCATCCCTTTGCGCCCATGAGGGGTTTTGGGGAAGCGGCGGCCGGTTCCTTGAATCGGCCTGCTGGCGACTAGCCGGCTGCTTCCCCCATCCCTTTGTACCCATGTGGGTTTTGGGGAAGCGATAGCCGGTTCCTTAAACCGGCCTGCCAGCGGCTAGCCGGCTGCTTCCCCCATCCCTTTGTACCCATGGGGGTTTTGGGGAAGCGGCGGCTAGCCGGCTGCTTCCCCCATCCCTTTGCACCCATGGGGGGTTTTGGGGAAGCGGCGGCCGGTTCCATGAACCGACCTACCAACGTCTAGCCGGCTGCTTCCCCCATCCCTTTGCACCCATGGGGTGTTTTGGGGACTTACGTTTCTCAAGAAAAAATGGAAACCGTCGGGCTGTACGTTTCGTACACTCGAACGGCCACCACCAGCTTCCTTGCCGGCGGCGTCATCCCGGGAATCTTTCCGGGGCATCGGGAGGGTAGACTTACACCTCCCGGAAAAGAAACGGGCACCGTCAGGTTGTACATATTCGTACACCCGAACGGCCACCGCCGGCTTCCTTGCCGGTGGCGTCATCCTGAAAACTTTTCCGGGGCATCGGGAGAGTATACTTACGTCTCCCAGAAAAACGTACGGGGACTGTCGGGTTGTATGTGTTCGTACACCCGAATGGCCGTCGTCGGCATCCTTGCCAGTGGCATCATCCCGGAAACTTTTCCAGGGCATCGATAGAGTATACTTACGTCTCCCGGAAAAAAACGTACAGGGACCATCGGGTTGTATGTGTTCGTACACCCGAACGACCACTGCCGGCATCCTGGCTGGTGGCGTCTTCTCGGAAATCTTTTCGGGACCCCGAAAAAGACCTGTGGAGATCGTATAAAAATTCGTAAAACCTGCTGGAAACTTAGAGTTTCCACTTAAAAAGACCCGACAAAATGGTCACGAGTGAACTAAGCTCGATCGGGCCGGGTGGATTCACCCGGCTAGGAGGGCGGCCACCAGTACCTTCGAACGTGTTTTCGAAGGCATGACACCCAGGTCCGCCCTCCGACCGTTCCCTTGCATAGGGAAGGTGTTATGTGGTCGGGGCTCAAGGAAACATCATAAAAAACATACGTAAAACGGCAAGGGTGGAAGGACTTACCTGTAGGGGGGTCGTCGATAGGGATTAGAAGTCCTCGCTCCGGCACGGCAAAAAGGCGTCGGGGCCCCGAGCTGCTTTCCTCCTTCGGAACCGGTGGATGGTCGTTTCTCCGGAGGGTGTTAGCCTTCTTCCCAGGAAATCCCGTCCTTCCGAAAATCTTTCACTCTTCAAAGTTTGACTCCTTCTTCCCGGAAATTCTAGCCTGCTGAGTGGTGTAGGGGGCCGCCCTTTTTATAAGGGGTTTCCTTCCTTCTTTGGGGGCACTCGAAGATGGAAGGCGGTGTGATTCCAGGTTGATTACGTGGTCGACGTAATTGGCTGATTTGCGAGATTTACGTGGTTAAATCTCGTCGTATTTTCCTGATTGATTCGACTTGCCTTCTTGGGTAGCCAATCGGTAGCCACTACGTGGCAAGCGGAAGCCGACTGTTTCGTTGATCATTCGCACGAAGATGTGGTTTTTGGGATTCGGGTGCCTTGAAGCGGCAAGCCGGCTCTATCCCCCTAACTTTTTACCAAATGTGGGTTTTTGGGGTCCGGGTGTCGCTTCCTTGAAGCGGCTTACCGGCGGCAAGCTGGCTCCACCCCCTAACTTTTTACCAGATGTGGGTTTTTGGGGTCCGGGTGCCGCTTCCTTGAAGCGGCTTGCCGGCGGCAAGCCGGCTCCACCCCCCCCTTTAAGCATGGGGTCAACACACCCACTCATCTCTTCCGAGAGGAGATTGACGACCTCCTCTTCTCCAACCATTCGCATAGTGTATTTGCTGTTCTTTTCTCAACCTGCGTGTATCCTTGAAGGAGAGACTCTCGGCGCTGGCTACTTCCTCCTCTGTTCATTGGTGTAATTGTGGATTGACGCCCCAAAATCTCACTGCAAGGTCGAAAGGAAGGTCTACCAGATTGACGACCTGGTGGACTGGAAGTAAAGACAAAGAGAAGTTCTCAGCCTAAGCATGTTTTGAAGGGAGAAATTATAGTGAAGCATTAGGTGTTCTTTCCATTTTTATTTTCTTTGTTTTACTTAACATTTTTACAACTACACTCAAATCTACAATCACACATAACTTAGTTACTGTAATTAGACTATGTTTTTGTATTTGCTATAATGTTGAATGTTGCATTCTTACTTTTACAAGTTATTTGTATTGTATTGTGTTTCTTGCATTGTATTGTGTGTTGTGTTTTGAAATATATAAAAAGACCAAAAATATAATCATTCAACTCTTAGAAGTTTCAGCTAATTTGAATCGTGCTATTTTTACATCTGAAACTCACAATTATCGCACTACCCACGTGTAAGTTTGAGGATAGAGATGTTTACCCACAAGCTACCTCGAGGGTTAAGTGCTTCTTCTGTGCAGAACGTTAAATTTTATGCCAACTGAAGGGTATACTGTCAAAGCTTAAGAAGAATTAAATATTTGGAAGTAAAATCCTCTGGAAAGTGTAACACAATCAGTATTTAAAGACCATCCTAGTGGTTAATTGAAATAAGGCAATTGTGACATTGCTTATAAGATATTTAATCAATTATTTCACTTAATTGAAGTCACCAATTCAGCTAAACACCAAGTAAAAAGTAATCCCTGTGGTGAAACCCGTACTTGCACACTAATTACAACTGAACCCATGCACTTGCAGTGCATTAAAATATTTCACACACACAATTTATATAAGAAAAGAATTACAAGTGTTGTCAGTGGCGAAGTAAACAGTTTTTAGCATCGTTACCGGGGATTGCTTAATTTCTTGCAATTGGTGTTGCTTTTTGCTATTTTGGTATTAGCTAGGGCTGCAATACGATTTATGTGCATTACTACTGTTGACCCCATGCTTAAATAGGTTGATCGGGGGCCAGCCGGCCAACCACCGGCATGTCGGTACCAAACCCCGACAGTCGGGTCCTTGTTGGCCCATACTTAAACAAGTTGATTGGGGGGCCAATCGGCCTGTCGCCGGCATGCTGGTACCAAACTTCGGCAGCCGGCTCCCTATTGGCCCACACTTAAACAAGTTGATCGGGGGGCCAGCCAGTCCACCGCTGGCATGCCGGTACCAAACTCCGGCAATCGGCTCCTTGTTGGCCCAAACTTAAACAAGTTGATCAGGGGGCCAGCCGGCCCACCGCCGGCATGTCGGTACCAAACTCCGGCAGCCGGCTCCCTGTTGGCCCATAATTAAACAGGTTGATCGAGGGGCCAGCTGACCCACTGCCGGCATCCTAGTACCAAACTCTGGCAGCTGGCTCCCTATTGGCGCATGCTTAAACAGGTGGATTGGGGGGCCAGCCGGCCCGCCGCCGGCATGCTGGTACCCAACCCCAGCAACCGGCTCCCTAGATCCCCAAACTAAGCCGACATGCTACCCCTTGTGGGGTGGTCGGATAGAACTAGTCAGCTGACTACCGACACATCGGTAAAACACCCCGGTGGCTGACCTTTAACTCTCCCACCAACGTGCAGGTCCATTCATATGCCTAGTCCGACCTCTGGGTTAAACACGTGGCAGCCGAACTCCTAGCCGGTATAAAGCTCTGGCTATCCGCTACAACCGATTCTCCTGAATCACCAGCTAAAAACTCCTTGCGGATGTCGATCCCAACCAACTGGCATTCGCCTATCACGTGGCGACTACCGATTAACTACACAAAATGGTAAGGCGAATCAATTAGAAAGATACGACGAGATTTAATCACTTAAATCTCGCAATCAATCAATCAAACTGACTGCGTGATTGAACCGAGACATGCGTCGGGTTCCATCTTTGGATCCCCCAAAAGAAGGAAGGTAATCCCTTATAAAAAGATGGCCTTCCCCCCCATTCAGGCACGCTTCCACCTCTCAGAGAAAGGCTCGTTCGGACGTTGAAAGTTCTGAAGGAGAAGAGCTGCTCGGAGCCTCGACGCCCACTGGCCACACCGGAGCGAGGACTTCTGATCACTGTTGACAACTCCCTACAGGTAAGCCCCTCCTTCCTCGTCATTTTACATATGATTTATCGACGTTTTTCTCGAGCCCCGACCATGCTAGATCTTTCCCATGCAAGGCAAAGGTCGGAGGACATGCTCGGATGTCATTCCTTCGGATGCACTTTTGAAGGTACCAGCAGCCTCCCTCCAGGCCGAGTGAATCCACCCAGCGCGGTCGAGTTTGGTTCGATCGCGACCCCTCTATCAAGTCCTTTTACGTGGAAACTTGAAGTTTCCACACGTGTTTTACGCATTTTGTCCGTTTTCTACATATCTCTCCGAGAGGGGTTGTTGACCCCATGCTTAAGCAAAATTTAAAGGGGGATGGAGCCGGCTAGCCATCAGCAAGCCGCTTCAAGGAAGTGGCACTCGGATCCTCAAAAACCCACGTTTGGTGAAAAGTTGGGGGGATGGAGCCGGCTAGCCATCGGCAAGCCGCTTCAAGGAAGCGGCACCCGGATCCCAAAAAACCCAAATTTGGTGAAAAGTTGGGGGGATGGAGCCAGCTAGCAGCTGGCAAGCCGCTTCAAGGAAGCGGCACCTGGATCCCCAAAAACTCACATTTGGTGAAAAGTTCGGGGGATGGAGCCGGATATCCGTCGGTAAGCCGCTTCAAGGAAGCGACACCCGAATCCCCAAAAACTCACATTTGGTGAAAAGTTGGTGGGATGGAGCCAGCTAGCCGCTTCAAGGAAGCGGCACCCAGATCCCCAAAAACCCACATTTGGTGAAAAGTTGGGGGGGATGGAGCCGGCTAGCCGCCGTCAAGCCGTTTCAAGGAAGCGGCACCCGGATCTCCAAAAACCCACATTTGGTGAAAATGATCTGGGGACCAGCCGGCCTCCGCCTGCCATGTAGCGGCTGCCGGCTAGCTACCCAGAAAGGCAAGCCAAATCAATTAGAGGGATTCGAGGGGATTTAACCATTGAAATCTCGTAAATCAATCAATTACGCGAACCACGTAATTAAACCCGGAATCACGCCGCCTTCCATCTTCGGGTGCCCCAAAGAAGGAAGGTGACCCCTTATAAAAGAAGGGGCATTCCTCCCCATTCAACAGGCAGACACCCTCTTGAGAAAAGGCTAGCACCTCTGGAGGAGACGCACGTTCGAACGCTTGGAGAAGACGCTGGCCGAAGGTTCAGAAGGAGGAGAGCAGCTTGGAGCCCCGACGCCTTTTCGCCGCACCGGAGCGAGGACTTCTGATCCCCGCCGACGACTCCCTGCAGGTAAGTTCCTCCACCCTCGCCATTTTTACGTACGTCCTTACGATGTTTCCTCGAGCCCCGACCATATAACATCTTTCCCATGCAAGGGAACCGTCGGAGGACGAACCCAGGTATCATTCCTTCGGAAAGACGTCCGAAGGTATCGGTGGCCGCTCTCCCAGCTGGGTGAATCCACTCGGCCCGATCGAGCTCGGTTTAGTGGCGACCCTTCTGTTGGGTCTTTTTACGAGGAAACTCTGAGTTTCCCAGCCGGCTTTACGTGTTTTCATCCGGTCTCCACATATCCTTCTTGGGAGGCGTAAGTCTACCCTCCCGATGCCCTGGAAAGGTTTCCGAGATGATGTCGCTGGCAAGGAAGCTGGTGGTGGCCGTTCGGGTCCACGAACATGTACAACCTGATGGTGCCTGTTTCTTTTCTGGGAGGCGTAAGTCTACCACTCGATGCCCCGGAAAGATTTCCGGGATGACGCCGCCGGCAAGGAAGCTGGCGGTGGCCGTTCGGGTGCACGAACACGTACAACCCGACGGTGCCCATTTCTTTTTTGGGAGACGTAAGTCTAGCCCCCTTGATGCCCCGAAAAGATTTTCGGGATGACGCCGCCGGCAAGGAAGATGGTGGTGGCCATTCGGGTGTAGGAACACGTACAACCCGATGTTGCTCGTTTCTTTTTCGGGAGGCGTAAGTCTACCCTCCCGATGCCTAGGAAACATTTTTGGGATGACACTGCTAGCATGGAAGCCGACAGTGGCCGTTCGGGTGTACAAACACATACTACCCGATGGTCCCCGTTTCTTTTCCAAGAAGTGTAACGCTACCCTCCCGATGCCCTGGAAAGATTTTCAGGATGACGCCGTCGGCAAGCAAGCTAGCAGTGGTCATTCCGGTGTACAAAGAAGCACAACCCGACGATTCTAGTTTTCTGGAAAATACAAGCCCTCTATTAAAACCCCCATGCTTTAACGAACATCTTTACATAGACGGTTTGGGGAACCAACCGGCTTGCCGCTAGCAAGCCGGTACAAATAACCGGCCACCGGTTCCCCGAAAACTCATCTTTACACAAACGGTTCGAGGAACCAACCGGCTTGCCGGCAGCAAGCCGGTACAAATAACCGGCCACCAGTTTCCCGAAAACCCATCTTTACACAGACGGTTCGGGGAACCAACCGGCTTGCCGCTGGTGAGCCGGTACAAATAACCGGCCACCGGTTCCCTGAAAACCCATCTTTACACAGATGGTTCAAGGAACCAACCGGCTTGCAACCGGCAAGCCGGTACAAATAACCGGCCACCAGTTCCCTAAAAACCCATCTTTGTGCAGATGGTTCGGGCAATCAGTCGGCCTGCCTCCGGCGAACTGGTATAAAAATTGGTAGCCAGTCCCCGATCTCCGGGAAATGTAAGTCTACATTCCCAATGCCTCAGAATGATTTCCGAGATGTCGTCTCTAGCATGCATCCTTGCCAGCCCCGGCCAAGTAATAATGCAAGTTCTCCTCTCTATTATGGGGATAGGATGCGACAGCCGATTGTACCCTCTCTTTCATTCGGCTATCACCCAGAAGACCACGGGTTTCCACCCGCCCCGACGGCGGATGGGCCGAGGTATAGAGAATTGAAGGGTGTTTTTATGAGTGCATCACCACATGCGGTTGATGGCTCATTGAATGAAGTCGCCACCTTATTTTTGGATAGAAAACAAGGAAAACCGGATGGGGAAAACCCGATAAAACCACGGGAATTACGTAAAATCATGTAACATGAGAGAATTGGATATGGGACTCAGGGTACTGTTGGGGAAGGTGTTAGGCACCCCCAGATAGCCCGGGCATTCCTGGCCTCTCTCCAGCTCTAAAACAGAAAACTACGATAGTTAGTCTGGCCACACGTGACCTTATCCTAAAAAAACTTTTCGAGGCTGCCGGACAGCCGGTTGGATATACCGACTGCCGCGTCCTATCCCCATAATAGAGATGAGAACTTACATTACTACTTGGCCGGGGTTGGCAAGGATGCATGCCGGAGACGACATCCAGGAAATCTTTCCAGGCCATTGGGAATGTAGACTTACATTTCCTAGAGATCGGGGACCGGCTACCAATTTTTATACCGGTTCGCCAGAGGCAGGCCGACTGATTCCACGAACCATCTGCGCAAACATGGGTTTTCGGGGAACCGATGGCCGATTATTTGTACCGGCTTGCCGGCAGCAAGCTGGTTGGTTCCCCGAACTATCTGTGTAAAGATGGGTATTCGGGGAACCAGTGGCTAGTTGTTTGTACCGGCTTGCCGGCAGCAAGCCGGTTGGTTCCCCGAACCATTTGTGTAAAGATGGGTTTTCGGGGAACCAGTGGCCGGTTGTTTGTACTGGCTTGCTGCCGGCAAGCCAGTTGGTTCCCCAAATTGTTTGTGTAAAGATTGGTATTCGGGGAACCGATGGCCGGTTGTTTGTACTGGCTTGCTAGCGGAAAGCTGGTTGGTTCCCCGAGCCGTCTGTGCAAGTGTTGTTTGTTAATGCATGGGGGTTTTAACAAAGGGCTTGTATTTTTCAGAAAACTAGAATCGTCGGGTTGTGCTTCTTTGCACACCCGAATGACTACCGCCGGCTTCCTTACCGGCAGCATCATCCCGAAAATCTTTTAGGGGCATCAGGAGGGTAGACTTATGCCTCCCGGAAAAGAAATGGGCACCATCGGGTTGTACGTGTTTGTACACCCGAATGGCCACCGTCGGCTTCTCTGCTGGCGGCGTCATCCCGGAAATCTTTCTAGGGGATCGGGAGGGTAGACTTACGCCTCCCGGAAAGGAAACGGCCACCGTCGGGTTGTAGGTGTTCGTACGAATGGCCATCGTCGGCTTCCTTGCCGGTGGCGTCATCCCAGAAATCTTTCCGGGGCATCGGGAGGGTAGACTTACGCCTCCCGGTAAAGAAACGGGCATCGTCGGGTTGTATGTGTTTGTATACCTGAACGGCCACCACCGGCTTCCTTGCCGGCGGCGTCATCCCAGAAATCTTTCCGGGGCATCGAGAGGGTAAACTTACGCCTCTCGGAAAGAATATGTGGAGATCGGATAAAAACACGTAAAGCCGGCTAGGTAACTCAGAGTTTCCACGTAAAAAGACTCGACGGAAGGGTCGCGATTGAACCAAGCTCGACCGGGCTGGGTGGTCTCCCAATCATTTTCACCAAATGTGGGTTTTTTGGGGGATCCGAGTGTCGCTTCCATGAAGTGGCTTGCTGGCTCCACCCCCCCAACTTTTCACCAAATGTGGGTTTTTGGGGATTCGGGTGCCGCTTCTTTGAAGTGGCTTACCAGCAGCTAGCCGGCTCCATCCCCCCAACTTTTCACCAAATGTGGGTTTTTTGGGATCCGGGTGCTGCTTCCTTGAAGCGGCTTGCCGGCAGCTAGCTGGCTCCATCCCCTCAACTTTTCACCAAATGTGGGTTTTATGGGATCCGGGTGCCACTTCCTTGATGCGGCTTGTCGGCGGCAAGCTGGCTCCATCCCCCCAACTTTTCACCAAATGTGGGTTTTTAGGGATCCGGGTGTCGCTTCGTTGAAGCGGCTTGCCGACGGCTAACTGGCTCCATCCCCCCCAACTTTTCACCAAATGTGGGTTTTTGGGGATCCGGGTGCCGCTTCCTTGAAGCGGCTTGCCGATGGCTAGCCGGCGCCATCCCCCCAACGTTTCACCAAATGTGGGTTTTTGGGGATCCGGGTGCCACTTCCTTTAAGCGGCTTGCCGACGGCTAGCCGGCTCCATCCCCCCAACTTTTCACCAAATGTGCGTTTTCGGGGGATCCAGGTACCACTTCCTTGAAGCGGCTCCCCGGCAGCTAGCCGGGTAATTCCCCCTTTAAATTTTGCTTAAGCATGGGTTCAACAGAATGCCCCTCCCTAGGTGAGGTTGTATGACTTTGGGGGAAGGAAACCGACATCCTAGGGTTGAATGACCCTCCATGCGTAAACGGTAAGCCATTCAAGATTTCACACTTTCGTGAATTATCTATCGTTGGTCGGAAAATAGAATTGGACTTACACTCTCGGTCACTTGACCGAGGGATGCCATAGTGCTAGCTGGTTGGTTGCACGACAGCCACCTTATGGGTGCCAGTGACCAGGTAACAAGGTGGAAAGCGTTTGCGTACCGTGTCTAGAGGCTGTGCCGGCGTCGCGTCGTACCTCCCCGCATCTTAGATCTTAGCCGGCTAGTCACGCGGCAACCACCTTGTGGGAGCTGGCCATCAGGATGTGATGTGAAAGCCTCACATGTTTCTTTTCCGAAAGCTATCAAGGCAGTGAATAGTCACATCACACTTTTTGCGAGATTACATTTCGTCTGGTTGGTTACGTGGTTGCCGCCTTGTGTGAGGTGGCAACCGTTTGTCGACGTCGATACTTCACGTGCTTGCTTTTTCAAATGCTGCAACAGACATAGTGAATGGTCATGTCGTACCTTTGCGACATTACCATATAAAACCGGCAGCCGGTCGAAGCTAGCTAGCCTGGTGAACAAATGCTCCACCTCCGGTAGTCAGTCGAAGCTAGCCAGCATGCCATATAAAGTCGTCTTTATGGCCAGGCGGCCATCGACGGGGAATGTCAACTCCTAGTCAGTTTCGGAGGGTGCCACGCCATCGGCCGCTGCCTCCTCAGAGCCAGTCGAGGTACGGTACCAAGGGAGCGCCAGTCGGACCAATTCTGCATTCGACATCACATCTTTGGGGACGTCCAATGGCACTGATGAAGTCCTGGCAAGGCACTATTTCTGGTTCACCGTCATCTTACGATGCACCCGATGCTGCGAACTCTGGAGAGCGGCCTCCACCGATGCCCTGCCTTCCGCTCCGCCCATTGGTAGACGAGAACTGGAGGCACTAGAGTCGCGCCGCCATTCCGACAGCCACCACTAGGACATAGCCTCAGTCGAAGAGGCGTCACAGCTGGTTGGTAAGTTTGAAGAAGATGGACAGACGGGCAGATTCAGACCGATCAGGACACATGAGCTCCCTCGCCGGTAGATTCTTCAATGTTGACGGCAAATGATCAAGCCATCATTGCACAGCCCCAGAAGCCGATTGCCGGACATGCCCTGTGAAATTCTTTGTGCGAGGCATAGTCGTAGTGAAAGACAAAAGGAGGATGGAAGAAAATCGAAAGGCAAAGCTCAAACGAAGAGTGAAATCGATAGGAGGAGATGAAGAAATCTCAAACGCCCTCTCCCACTATTTATAGAAAATTTGGCACCAGGATTCTGGCTAAACCAAGCTGGCAACCAGTTCAAAAACTGGTTGCACAAAAATTGAGAAAGCTGAAATGATTCCTTACAACTTTGAAAAGGTATGGTCATGGCACGGGAACCAAGAAAGTTGCATGAAAACCGAAAAAAGTGAATGAAATAAAGAAAGTTGCATCAAGCGCATGAAACATTCACATCACCAACCGGATTCTGGCTAACCCAAGGTAGCAACCGGTAGCACAAAAATCGAGAAAGTTGAAACGATTCCTGACAACTTTGAAAAGGTATGGTCATGGCACGGGAACTGATAAAGTTGCATGAAAACTGAAAAAGATGAACGAAAATCAAGAAAGTTGCAGCAAGCACCTGAAACATTCACATCACCAGCCGCTTGCTGGTTGGAAAAGTGAAATCACAAAGGTACAACATGATGATTCGTTGCATCAACTATAGCTTTTGGAAAAGCAAGCACGTGAAGCGTCCACGTCACTAGCCGGTTGCCGACTCCTACAAGGCGGCAGTCGCGTAACCAGCCGGCCGGAATGTAACATCGCAAAAAGTATGATGTGACTATTCACTACATCGATAGCTTTCAAAAAAGAAACACGTGAAGCTTTCACGTCACATCCCAGTCACCAGCCGGTTGCCGCGTAACTGGCCGCCTAAGAGCTAAGACGTGGGGGAAGTACAGCGCGACGCCGACACAGCCTTTGGACACGGTACACAAATGCTTTCCACCTCGTCACCCAGTTGCCGGCACCCACGAGGTGGCTGTCGAACAACCAGCTAGCTAACACATGGCATCCCTCGGTCAAGGACTGAGAGTGTAAGTCTGACTCCATTCCATACCCAGTGACAGATGATTCATAAAGTGTGAAATATTGCACGGCCTACCATTCACGCAAGGAGGGTCATTCAACCCTAGGATGTCGGTCTCCTTCCCCTGAGGTCATACGACCTCACCTAGGGAGGGGCATTCTATTGACCCACCCAATGCTTAAACGAACTCCAATGGGGGGGGACAGTCGGCACAAATAGCCGGCGGCCGGCTCCCCGAAAACCCCTTTTTGCGCAGATGGTTCGGGAAATCAGCCAGCCGGCCACTGGCAACCGGCTCCCTGAAAACCCATCTTTGCGCAAATGATTCGAGGAATCAACCGACTTGCCGTCGGCAAGCCGATACAAATAGCCAACAGCCGGCTCCCCAAAAAGAAGGGCTCCCCCCTCCCAAAGACGCAAGCTTCCACCTCTTGGAGAAACCATCGTACGGACGTGGGAGACACTCGGCTCACTTTCGGCCCTCAGAGAAAATGCTAGCTGGAGGTTTTGAAGGAGGAGAGACGCTTGGAGCCCCGACGCCTTCTCACCGTACCAGAGCCAGAGCTTCCAACCCCCACCGATGACTCCCTGCAGGTAAGTCCCTTCGTCCTCGTCGTATTACGTATGTTTTCATGATGTCTTTTTCGAGCCCCGACCATGTAACACCTTCCCCATGCAAGGGAAAGGTCGGAGGTCAGACCCGGATATCATTCCTTTGGAAATACGTCTGAAGGTACCGGTGGCTGTCCTCCCGGCCGGGTGAATCCACCTAGCACGGTTGATTTCAGCAATGGTCGGAAGTCTTTACTTCGGTGTGGCAATAGGACATCGGTGCTCCAAGCGGCTCTCCTCTGAATCACGCCTTTAGAATGATGGAAATAAGCCCCTTCTACATGGAACAGAGGGCCCTTTATATAGGGAATTACCTTCCATTTTGGGTGATCCTGGGATGGAAACTCCACGTACATTTTGGTTTAATCTCGTGATCTACGTGCACAATCCCATTTAAGTAATTAAATCTTGCCATATCTTTCCAATAGATTTGAATTATTTACCCATGTGTCAACCCGACAGCCATGGTAGGTTGGCCGGCTGCCAGGTAAGGGAGATCGACGTGCACTAGGAATATAGCCAGTGGTTCAGGGGTATAGGCCATGGCAAATAGCCAGGATTGTGCACCGATTAATGATCTGGGTGTCGTGTACTCTGCCCCAGAAGTCGAACTGAGCTTTGCTTACGGCCATCGTAACCTCACGACATTTACCTTGCCTTCCCCCATCTGGACAATGGTACTTCTGCCCTTGGATGCCTTGTGTTAGCCGAAGTTCCATGTGGTTAGCCATTTTCTCTCCTCCGACGTCTGCGGGCGTGTTGACGAGTGTACCTGCATGTTGGTGGAAGAGTTCGGGATCGACCGTCGGGGTATTTTATTGGCGTGCCGATGGGTGGATGGCTGATTTACCCGGCCACCAAATAGGTGCTAAACACGGGCTTCAACACCAACGAAGTGCAACTTCACCATGAGGAGTTTGGGGGAACTGGCTGCCGGCGTGCCGGTGGGTGGCCGGTTGATTTACTCGGTCGCCCAATAGATGTTAAGAATGGGGGTCAACATGTAGCCCTAGCTAACACCAAAATAGCAAAAAGCAACACCAATTGCAAGAAATTAAGCAATCCCCGGCAACAGTGCCAAAAACTTGTTCCGCACTAACACAACACTTGTAATTCAATTCTTATATAAATTGTGTGTGCGAAATATTTTAATTCACCACAAGTGCACAGGTTCAGATGTAATCAGTGTGCAAGTACGGGTTTGTCCACAGGGATTAGTTTTTGCTTGGTGTTTAACTTAATTGGTGACTTCAATTAAGTGAAACAATTGATTAAATATCTTATAAGCAATGTCACGGTTGCCTTGTTCCAATTAACCACTAGGATGGTCTTTAAATACCGATTGTGTTACACTTTCCAGAGGATTTTACTTCCAAATATTTAATTCTTCTTAAGCTTTAACATTATACACTTCAATTTGCATAAAATTTAACGTTTTGCACAAAAGAAGCACTTAACCCTTGAGGTAGCTCGTGGGTAAACGTCTCTACCCTTGAACTTAACCGAGGGTTGTGCAATAATTGTAGTTTCAGATGTAAAAATAGCACGATTCAAATTGGCTGAAAATAAACAAGAATCAAGTAGACAAATGGGAATTGAACAAAGCTAGGATCCACATTGGATCTGGTGGTGAACAGGGGAGAAAAAGATGGGTTTTCGGGGAGCCGACCGCCGACTACTTGCACCGGTTGACCGGCAGCTGGTCAGCTACTTTCCCAACCCATTAGCGCAGCCATGGGGATTTTGGGGAAACGGGGGCCGGTTCCTTGAACCGGCCAGCCGGCGACTTGCCAACTGTTTCCACCCTTCGTGCGCACCCATGGGGATTTTGGGGAAACGGGGGCCGGTTCCTTGAACCAGCTAGCCGGCGGCTTGCCAGCTGTTTTCCCCTTTCATGCCCACCCATGGGGGTTTTGGGGAAACGAGGGCCGGTTCCTTGAACCGGCCAGCCGACGGCTTACCGGCTATTTCCCCCTTCCATATGTACCCATGGGGATTTTGGGGAAACGGGGGCCGGTTCCTTGAACCGGCCAGCCGGTGACTTGCCGGCTGTTTCCCCCCTTCATATGCACCCATGGGGATTTTGGGGAAACAGGGGCTGGTTCCTTGAACCGGGCAGCCGACGGCTTGCCGGCTGTTTCCCCCTTCCTTTTGCACCCATGGGGGGGTTTTGGGGAAGCGGTGGCTAGCCGGCTGCTTCCCCCATCCCTTTGTACCCATGGGGGTTTTGGGGAAGTGGCGGCTAGCCGGCTGCTTCCCCCATCCCTTTGTACCCATGGGGGTTTTGGGGAAGTGGCGGCTAGCTGGCAGCTTCCCCCATCCCTTAGCACCCATGGGGGGGTGGTTTTGGGGACTTACGTTTCTTAGAAAAAAATGGAAACCGTCGGGTTGTACGTTTCGTACACCCAAACGGCCACCACCGGCATCCTTGCCGGCGACGTCATCCTGGGAATCTTTCCGGGGCATCGGGAGGGTTGACTTACGCCTCCCAGAAAAGAAACGGGCACCGTCAGGTTGTAGGTATTCGTATTCGTACACCCAAACAGCCACCACCGGCTTCCTTGTTGGTGGCATCATCCTGGAAATCTTTCCGGGACCCTGAGAAAGACATGTGGGGATCAGATAAAAACTTGTAGAGCTTGTTGGGAAACTTTTGTGTTTCCACGTAAAAAGACCCGACAGAGGGGTCATGACTGAACTGAGCTTGACCAGGCTGGGTGGATTCACCTGGCCAGGAGGGCAGACACCGGTACCTTTGGACGTGTTTCCGAAGGAATGATACCCAGGTCCGTCCTCGGACCATTCCCTCACACAGGGAAGGCGTTATGCGGTCGGGGCTCAACGAAGCATCGTAAAAAACGTACATAAAATGGCGAGGGTGGAAGGACTTACCTGTAGGGGGGTCTTCGACGGGGATCAGAAGTCCTCGCTCCGGGGCATTGAAGGGACATCGAGGCTCTAAGCTGCTTTCCTCCTTCAGAACTGGTGAACGGTCGTTTCACCAGGGGGCGTCTGCCTTCTTTCCCGAGAATTCCAGCCACCTTCTCCGAAAATTTCAGTCTCTCCTTCCCGGAAATTCAAGCCTCTGAGTGGTGTTGGGGGCCGCCCTTTTTATAAGGGGTTGCCTTCCTTCTTTGGGGGCGCCCGAAGATGAAAGGCGGCGTGATTCCGGCTTGATTACGCGGTCCGTGTAATTGGCAGATTTGTGAGATTTACGTGGTTAAATCTTGTCGTATTTTCCTGATTGATTCGGCTTGCCTTCTTGGGTAGCCAACTGGCAGCCGCTACGTGGCAGGCGGATGCCGACTGTTTCCCCAATCATTCGCATGAACATGTGGTTTTTGGGATTCGGGTGCCGCTTCCTTGAAGCGGCTTGCCGACGGCAAGCTGGCTCTATGCCCCTAACTTTTTATCAAATGTGGGTTTTTTGGGGGTCCGGGTGCCGCTTCCTTGAAGCGGATTGCTGGCGGCAAGCCGACTCCATCCCCCTAATTTTTTACCAAATGTGGATTTTTGGGGTCCAGGTGCCACTTCCTTGAAGCGGCTTGCCGGCGGCAAGCCGGCTCCATCCCCCTAACTTTTTACCAAATGTGGGTTTTTGGGATCCGAGTGCCGCTTCCTTGAAGCGGCTTGCCGGTGGCAAGCCGGCTCTACCCCCCTAACTTTTTACCAGATGTGGGTTTTTGGGGGTCCAGGTGTCGCTTCCTTGAAGCGGCTTGCCGACGGAAAGCCGGCTCCATCCCCCTAACTTTTTACCAAATGTGGGTTTTTGGGGGTCTGGGTGCCACTTCCTTGAAGCCGGTTATTCACGCGGTTGCTGCCTAGCAGGAGGTGGCAATCGGCTGGCGTGCTTCTATACATTTCTCAATTTTCGTTTGTCTTTTTCGGTTTCCATGCAACTTTCTCGATTACCATGCCTTGAGCGTACCTTTTAAAAGTTGTCAGGAATCGTTTCAGCTTTCTTGATTTTTTGTGCAACCGGTTTTTGAACCGATTGCCGCTTCCAACCACGCAGAATCCGGGTAACTCATTTTCTTATAAATAGAGGGGAGGTTGTTGAAGATTTTCTCATCCCTCCCTCTCGTTTTCACTCCTCCCTTGAGCTTTCGTTTGGATTTTCTTCCATCTTTCCTTAATTTCTTCCCTTGAGTTTTAATCACCATGCCTCGCACCAAAAATGTTACAGGGCACGTCCGCCAATCTGCTTCTGGGTCTGCGCGACGATGGTTCGATCTTCTACCGGTGACTTTGAGGAACATGCCGGCGAAGGAGCTCAACTGTCCTAAACGGGCCGAGTCAGCCCGCCTGGTCATTTTCTTTGAATTAACTGGCAATGGGTGCGATGCTACTTCGGCCGAGGCCATGTCTCACTGGTGGTTGGGAGAACGGCGATGGAGCTCTGGTGCTTCTAGCTCACATGTGCCAATGGAAGGCGAGGCTTTTGCAGAGACTCCCCTTCAAAGCTCGCAGCGCCGGATGCGTCGCAAGGCCACCGTGGACTGGCAACAGCGTCTCGCCGGAACTCCATCAGGGCCGTTCGAGATTCCTGATGATGTGGCGTCGGAGGCGGGATCGGTTCGGCTAGCGCTCCCTTGGTATCGAACTCCGACAGGTTCCGAGGAGGACGCGGCTGACGGCATGGCTCCCCCAGAAACTGATCAGGATTTGGCATCCCCTGTCGACGGCCGCTTGGCCGTCAAGACGACGTTACATGGGAGGCCGGCCAAGTTCGACCGATTGCCGGAGGTGGAGCAGCTGTTTGCCAAGCAAGGTTTGCTTCCTTTCGTCCGGGACTTCCGTCAGGTCGAGACTGTCCCCGGCTTGGTGGCCGAGATGTACTCCAACCTATTGGAGGTGGAGTCGCGACTTCATCTGAGCCTTCAGTCAGGACTGATAGAATTCTCTTACGCGCTTCTTTTCGAGGTGTTGGGACTCTGCTTCACCGGTTTCGATATTTTCTCCACCTAGTCGAACATTCCTTGGAGCATCAGTGACATCAATGTGGTAGTTGCCGCGGATGCTGATTTTGACCAACGGATTGTTAAGGCTCGGGACCTGAACCCGGTTGCCCACCTCATCTCCTTTGTCCTTGTTGACCCCATGCTTAAAGGGGGATGGAGACGGCTTGCCGCTTCAAGGAAGCGGCACTCGGACGCCCAAAAACCCAAATTTGGTAAAAACTTAGGAGGATAGAGCCAGCTTGCCGCCGACAAGCCGCTTCAAGGAAGCGGCACCCGAATCCCAAAAACTACATCTTCGTGCGAGTGATCGGGGAAACAGTCGGCTTCCGCCTGCCACGTAGCGGCTACCGGTTGGCTACCCAAGAAGGCAAGCCGAATCAATCAGGAAAATACAACGAGATTTAACCACGTAAATCTCACAAATCCGCCAATTACGTGGACCGCGTAATCAAGCCAGAATCACATCGCCTTCCATCTTCTGGTGCCCCCAAAGAAGGAAGGCAACCCCTTATAAAAAGGGCGGCCCCCTTACACCACTGAGCAGGCTAGATTTTTCGGAGAGAGAGGCTGAAATTTTCGGAGAGAGGAGGCTGGAAGAAGGAGGAGCGAAGGGTTTTCGAAGGTTGGGATTTCCGGGGAAGAAGGCTGACATCCTCAGGAGAAATGACCGTCCACCGGTTCCAAAGGAGGAAAGTAGCTCGGGGCCCCAACGCCTTTTTGCCGTGCCGGAGTGAGGACTTTCGATCCCCGTTAATGACGCCGCCCTACAGGTAAGCCCTTCCACCCACACCATTTTACGTGTGCTTTTTACTACGTTTTGTTGAGCCCCGACCGCATAACGCCTTCCCTGTGCAAGGGGACGGCTGGGGGAAGGACCCGGGTATCATTCCTTCGGAAGCACATCCGAAAGTACCGGGGGCCGCCCTCCTGGCTAGGTTAATCCACCCGGCCCGACCGTGCTCAGTTTACGTGTGACCCTTCTGTCGGGTCTTTTTACGTGGAAACTCAAAAGTTTCCCAACAAGCTTTACAAGTTTTTATTCGATCACCACCAGTCTTTCTCGGGGTCCCGGAAAAATTCCTAGGATGACACTGCCGACAAGGAAGCCAGCGGTGGCCGTTTGGGTGTACGAACACGTACAACCCAACGGTGCCCATTTCTTTCTCGAGAGGCGTAAGTCTACCCTCTCGATGCCCCGGAAAGATTCTCGGGATGACACCGCCGGCAAGGAAGCTAGTGGTGGCCGTTCGGGTGTACAAAACGTACAATCCAACGGTTTCCATTTTTTTTTCTGAGAAACGTAAGCCCTTCCCCAAAATCCCCCATGGGTAAAAAGGGATGGGGGAAGTAGCTGGCTACCCACCGGCAGGCCGATTCAAGGAACCAGTCGTCGCTTCCCCAAAACCCGCCATCGGTACAAAGGGATGGGGGAAGCAGCCGACAGGCCGGTTCAAGGAACTGGCTGCCGCTTCCCCAAAATCCCACATGGGTACAAAGGGATGGGGGAAGCAGCCGGCTAGCCGCCGCTTCCCCAAAATTCCCATGGGTGCAAAGGGATGGGGGAAGCAGCCGGCTAGCCGCCGACAGGCCGGTTCAAGGAACTGGCCACCGCTTCCCCAAAATCCTCCATGGGTGCAAAAGGAAAGGGGAAACAGCCAGCAAGCCGCCGGCCCCCGTTTCCCCAAAATCCCCATGGGTGCGTATGAAGTGGGGAAATAGCCGGCAAGCCGCCGGCTGGCCGGTTCAAAGAACCGGCCCCCGCTTCCCCAAAACCCCCACGGGTGCAAAGGGATGGGGGAAGCAGCCGGCTAGCCGCCAGCCCCCGTTTCCCCAAAATCCCCATGGGTGCGTATGAAGGGGGGAAATAGCCGGCAAGCCGTCGGCTGGCCTGTTCAAGAAACTGGCCCCCGTTTCCCCCAAATCCCCATGGGTACAAAGGGATGGGGGAAGCAGCCGGCAGGCCAGTTCAAGGAACTGGCCGTCACTTCCCCAAAACCCCCATGGGTGCAAAGGGATGGGGGAAGCAGCTGGCTAGCCGCTGGCAGGCCAGTTCAAGGAACCGGCCGCCGCTTCCCCGAAACCCCCATGGGTGTAAAAGGAAGGGGGAAACAGCCGGCAAGCCGCCAACTGGCCTGTTCAAGGAACTGGCCCCCGTTTGCCCAAAATCCCCATGGGTACGTATGGAAGGGGGGGAAACAACTGGCAAGCCGCCGGCTGGGCTGTTCAAGGAACCGGCCCCCATTTTCGCAAAATCCCCATGGGTACGTATGGAAGGGGGAAACAGCCTGCAAGTCGTCGGTTGGCCGGTTCAATGAACCGGCCCCCATTTCCCCAAAATCCCCATGGCTGCGCTAATTGGTTGGGAAAGCAGCCGACCAGCCGCCGGTCAACCGGTGCAAGTAGCCGGCAGTCGGCTCCTCGAAAACCCATCTTTTTCTCCCCTATTCACCACCGGATCCAATTTGGATCCCCGTTTTGTTCAATTCCCATTTGTTTACTTGATTCTCATTTATTTTCATCGAAAGGGATATAGTTATCCCTCTAAACACCCTAAAAAGTCTTCCAAGGTGAGGCCATATGTGGTCGGATTGACTATCATGTTTTCCGTTTTAGAGCCGGAGAGAGGCCGGGAATGCCCGTATCTAGTTCTCTCATGTTACACGAGTTTACGTGAATCCTGTGGTTGTATCGTTTCGATGGTGGAAGGACACTTTCCCATCCGATTTTCCTTGTTTTCTACCCAAAAATAAGGTGGCGACTCCGTTCAATGAGCCATCAACCGCATGTGGTGATGCGCTCACACAAACACCTTTCAATTCTCTGTACCTCGGTCCATCTGCCGGTAGGGCCGACGAAAACCCATGGGCTTCCGGGTGATAGCCAGATGAAACAGAGGGTACAAATTTTTGGCAACTCCGCTGAGGATACTCACTGTGTTTTTATCGATTAAGTGGCTCAAACTCTCACTCGTACGACTCTTTTAAAGTCGGCCTTTTATTTTTCATGGTTTCCGGGAAACTCACGCCAGAACCCACTCCATCAACACAGGGCTTGACAACCCAATGAAGTTGTCACTACCGGGCTTGGCATCCCACGCACAAGTGCGCCGACGGTTGCGTCCTTAGCAGCCACTGACTTGGCAACCCGACCAAGTCTGCAGAGGCTCGACAATCATACCGAGCATCTCCATCAGCACATGGTTTCCACGCGACTCACGCCGGAACCCGCTCCTTCAACAACAGGGCTTGGCATGCCATGCACAAGTGCGCCGGCAGCGGCGTCCTCAGCAGCCACTGACTTGGCAACCCGATCAAGTCAACCGGGACTTGGCAATCATACCAAGTCTCTCGCTCGACACAGCAAACCACCAATCCCTTGGGCACCGGCCAGATTAGCCGGAAACCGTCAACCACCAACGAGGGACCTACATCATGAAGATAGGATAGCTAGCCTACTCAGTCTGGGCAACATCTTTCAAAATGCTGGCCAACACTCCGGGACCGAACTAGGGGCATTTTGCCCCTCCTCTCAAGCTAGTAAACAAGACCGGCCTGTTGCATTCTCTTCCGAAACTCCACCTGGTTTTCGCCTCCCGTCTACCTGGCAGCCGGTTCCTCCCACTAAGGCAAAACTAGGGGCATTCTGCCCCTCACTCTCTGTGGATGCTTGGCGGCCAGAACAACTGATGGGGCCCGACGACACAACACCTCGGGAGGACAAGCATAGCAAGCCCATCATCGTCCCCTTTGAAGCACCGTGTACATCCGTCACTACCTCGAACTGGCTGCTGGTTCACCTACCCGGCACCCAGCCAAAAAACCACGGGCACCGCTCCCGCCAAAACTATCATCCAGCACCCTTCCAGCTTGAAGGTCAACAAGCCGTTGGAGATGCTAACGGCCCATACTTGCAAAACCAAGAATCCGAAGAAGAAGACCCGTGGGTTCAACCACCCGAGTCTACAGGCATAGCATCTACGGATGAAATTGAACTTGTAAACCTTGGGGATGAACAACACAGAAAAGAAACGAAAATTAGCAAAGAGGTTCCCGAGCCCTACCGGTCCCAACTCCTCACACTCCTGCATGAATTTGTGGAGGTGTTTGCATGGGATTATGAAGACTTGCCCGGTTTGGATGAACGGGTAGCAGTCCATCGACTACCCCTCAAACCAGAGGCCCGACCTGTGAAACAAAAAGCTAGATAGATGAGACAGGAATGGGCCCAAAAGCTAAAGGAAGAAGTCCACAAATAGTTGAATGTCCAGTTCCTCTAGCCTGTCTTCTACCCAGAATGGGTGGCAAACATGGTACCCGTCCCAAAGAAAGATGGGCAGGTACGAATGTGCGTCGACTACCGGGACCTTAATAAAGCCAACCCCAAGGACGACTTCCCGCTACCACACAGACGTGTTGGTAGATGACGCTGCCAAGTATGGGGTATACTCTTTCATGGATGGATTCTCTAGATACAACCAAATCCTCATGGCGGAAGAAGACAAAGAGAAAACCGCATTCACAACCCCTTGGGGCGTCTTCTGTTATAGGGTGATGCCATTCGGGCTCAGAAATGCAGGTGCTACTTACCAAAGAGCCATGACCACCCTCTTCCATGACATGATGCACAAAGAAGTTGAAGTCTACGTCAACGACATGGTAGTGAAAGCACGCACCCATCAACAACATCTCCAGCACTTAAGGAGGCTGTTTGAACGCATAAGGAAGTACAAGCTCAGATTGAACCCATCAAAATCAACCTTCGAGGCCACCACAGGAAAACTCCTTGGCTTCATCATCAGCAAGCAGGGCGTCAAGGTAGATCCCGACAAGGCAAAAGCAATTTTAGACATGCCTCCACCACAGACGGAACAATAGATACAAAGCTTGCTAGGAAGGCTACAATACATCGCGCATTTCATCTCGCGCCTCACGCCAATCTGTGAGCCTTTCTTCAAACTATTGAAGAAAAACACCAACTTCACATGGACCGCAGAATGCCAAGTCACCTTCGACCACATCAAACATCAGCTGTCCCAGCCACCGGTTCTCGTACCACCTCACCCTAGACGACCGCTTTTCTTGTACATGTCGGTAACAGCTTTCTCCATGGGTGCGGTATTGGGCCAACATGACACCACCGGCAGGATCGAGTAGGCCATATACTACCTCAGTAAAAAGTTTACTGAGATAGAAGAACGGTATGAGTTGATTGAAAAGTACTGTCTCTCGCTGGTCTGGACGGTGAAAAAGTTGCCACACTACCTGGTAGTCCATCCAGTTTTGTTGCTCAGCCGCCTAGATCCCCGGCGCTACCTCTTTGACCAACCGACCTTGGTAGGTAGGTGCGTAAAATGGCAGATGCTCCTTGCAGAGTTCGACATCCGGTACGTATCTCAGAAGTTCATGAAGGCCCAAGCCATGGTCGACCAGCTGGCACACCAGCCCTTGCCAAATTACCAGCCGTTAGAAGATTCCTTCCCAGACGAGCCGATCTTCACCATCGACGAGCCGAATCCAGACCAATCAGATCTAGATCAACTGGATTCTGATCAACCAAAACCCCATACCTTGTACTTCGACGGAGCAGTCAACACTAGAGGTCGCGGGGTAGGGGTCATCTTAGTGGATCCCCAAGGAAGAATGCTGCCTGTAGCCAAGCGACTTCTCTTCACATGCTCACACAACGAGGCAGAATACGAGGCTTGTATCATGGG